>JAPYZP010001146.1:0-25168 GCA_030522985.1 Torymus sinensis | reverse complement strand
TGCGCCGAAGGAGGACGCAGGCGGATAAACAAAGGGACGGCGGGGTGAGAGCGCTCTCGCGCCTACTATCTTACCTTTGGCATCGCAGTCGACGCAGTACTTGTTGTCCTCGTCCCGCAGCATCTGCGTCAGGAGTGCCTGGCACTTATCCTGGATCTGCTTGCTCCGCTCCTTCTCCAGCCGCGACATATTTGCCTCGTTGCTTGGCCTTCCTCGGACGATGCACTAACTCGCTCCTAACCCCCCCGGTCGGAGCTGTATTATCCGAGAGAAGGTGGATTAACCCGCGGCAGACGTGTCGTACGATAGCTGTGTGTATATATGTATATACGCGACGCGCGCCCACGGCCACACGCACTGGCTCTCTGAGCTGCTTTGCTGCTCGAGTACGCCACCCTCTCGCCGCGGCGGCGTTGTCGCTCGCGCTCGGGAGGCGGAACACGATGCACGCGCGACGAGGAGGAGAGAGAGAAGGGAAGGATAGCTGCGCGCGCCCGTGTCGTCTCTCTTGCTCGCTCTTACTCTTCGTTTCACTTGTTTCCGAGAGGGAGAGGAGGTGCGCGCAGGAGAGCGAGAAGAGCAATGGCCACCCGTGACGACACGGCCGACGACGACGTTCTTACTTTCGTCGTTTTTCAGGAGCAAGCGCAGCCAAAGAGAGATAGAGATAGACTATATATGACATTGTCAAAGGGGAAGGGGAGAAAGAGAGAGAGAAAGAGGAGCGATAGCAGCTCCGCTCTCCGTCGTCGCGGTTCGGCTGCCCTCGGTACTCGCGCGCTCCGAAACGTGTTCGTCCAGTCCCGACTCCGAGTCCACTCTCTTGCGGGCAGATAGGTATAAGGTGTATAACGCGCACGCACCTGCGTACGAGAGACAAAAAGGGACTAGGAGGCTCGTTCAAAGAAGAAGAAAAAAAAACACGAAATGCGTGGCGGCTTTCGGTTTCGGAGCAACTTATACGCGAGGGAGAGAGACAAAAGATCACTGGTTTGAATACACGCCACGAGGGGGCAGGAGAATCCACGAGCGGCGCGTGCCCGAACAAGCGAGGCGATTTTCGTTTATAATAATAAATATAATCGACTTGACCGTAGAGAGAGAGATTGGGATCTGATCGCGTGCGTTTGCGCGCCTGACGTACAGTGTATATATAGGGAAGAAAGCATTTGATAAGGGCAATTATGGTAATGAAGGTGTGACGGAATTTCCGTGGGGCACACGTACGTGTACAGAGTTATTTTCGATAAAATAAATGGAAATGAAGCGTTATGATTTCAGGGAGAATGTATTTCATGGAACAGTTGGCGATAGGTCGAATGTTCATATATCATTTTTTTTTTTATATTTTACACCTGCTAAAAGGAATCGCGTATGCACATACAAATAGAAAAATTATGCAGCATCGGGTGTGAATCATCTACAGAATTTAATATGAGAATCCGCATAATTTTGTTCACCCTCGTAGAAAAATAATACCTTTTATTGGATTGTGAGGGTCTTTTTGTTGCGGTTTAACAATGGCTCTTCGTGTGAAAAAGAAAATTATTTCGTCACATTGTTCAAAGTGTGTCACTGTAGTGTGGATTGCATTGCAATCCTTTAAATAGATATGCTATGAATATTTATCAAATTAATAACTAATTTAAATAAGTAATAAGGTGACTGTGCATTTTTATTAGCCTATACAACAATCGTTTGACGTAAGCATCTACACTCGTATTTTAAAATGCAAAATACTAATAATATTCAAAAATTTAAAGAGGGCGTATAGATCTGAATGTCTATCGAATAAAAGTATCCAGTAAACCTCTACTAAAATAAAAGGTGTATTAAATATAAAATATTGAACAATATTTATCAACAATAATATTAAAACAATAAGGAATAGAAATTATAAAGATGTCCCGACTGTAGAAAGTTGTAATGAAATAAACATGAAGTAACCGATCTTCGTGTATAAGACATACCAATGAGTATGAAATCGATATACCTAAAACTGGAATTTATAACATGTTTCTTGCTTCGGAACCCATCTACCTACTGTAATCAGAAATATCGATCACAACTCATCGTCTTTAAACATCCTACGTAAATCCTACCTGCCGATTTTAGAATACCTTTCCCCCCAAAATTCTCACTATACTTCCGTCCATCTGCCGCGAACCGGAACACCTAAAAATATCGAGCTGCCTCAGAAAAAAAAACTGCGGAGCAACCGAGACCGCAACGATCCGTCAGTTTAATTCTAAAAATCCCGCTGTCTCTCGAATAGGAATCCCCCTCCCGCCGAGCTCGCACGCACATATAATTCAGTTCAACGACCGCGACACTCCTTGCGCTCTCTCTCTATACACGTACCGATATACTACTGCGCGTGATAAGCGCAAAAACAGCTGTTTCCCAAGCTGCGTTCGAACTTTCGCGCCGCCGACTGTCGCGCCACCGCGTGCAATGCGCATGCTCGCGGAGCGCTACAATCACGGCTTATCATTTGTTTTTTTCCTGGCTAGCCGACCAATCAGCGCCGTGTCCCGGTTACGCGCACACGCTCGCGTCCCCCGAACCCCGCGTCCATGCAGCCCGCCCGCGTCTTCGTGTGGGTGTGTGTACGTTGAGCGCGCGAGCGTCAAGAGAGAGAAAGACGAGTGAGTGACGACGACGACGTTCCCCCCGACGAAAGCATCGGCATCCTGGCTCATCTTCGCTCCCGCCAACGCTAATCATCACTGAGATCTCGCCCAGTTGGTGCATCTAATCACTTTGGAGCCTGTAGCAGAGTCTACAGCTGTTTGACTTTGGTACACAGCAACTGGAAACTTGTTGTCAGAAATCCCGGGGAGGAGGCAATGCAGCTACAGCGTCAGCGGCGATTACAACGGCGTCCAGCGCCCGGACAACGGGGCAGCGAGGAGCCCCCGAGTGAACTCTGACGCAAGGCCTATAGCCCGACGCCAGGATAATCTGGCCTGCGACGCACTCGTCCCCTAACCTTGTCTCGAGGAGCCGTATAAGAAGGAGAGGGAGAATCCCTGTTTTGTTGTTATGATGCCAACTGTTTTCCTTTCGCGCCCACTGCTCTCTAGTTTCCGTGATCAAGGGAAAAGTTAATTTTCAAGTCGAGAAGCAGCAGTTGATGGTTTCACTTCGCAACGGTCACTCTGCTCGACGAAGGGCGAAAATCAAAACTTTTCACCCGGACAGACAACTCGCTGAAGGGGATACACGCGTCGTCGAATCGTGCCTGCACACCAAAAGATGATAAGAGGCAGGCCTCTCGACACTGAATTCATAGAATTGCAAGGCTTTACTTTTAGTTGTCTGTTACAAATCTGTAAGACTTGAAGGTTAAAACGCGAAAAAGATGTAAAGGACATCTATAGCGATGCTATTGAGTGTAAATTGTATATTTCTTATAAATAGTTAGATTTTATGTTTTTAGTTCTTAAGGCATTTTGCGTCGAGTGTAAAGAATTTTAGTTTACGTGTATCGATTAACCAGTGACAATGAGTGGAAACAATACTGGACAAGAGGGTAGCCAAGATAAGGGCATACCCGAAACTACTATACAAACGGTACCTCAAAATTTGACTACCATTCAGAGCATACAAACTGTACAAGGTATACAAACTGTGCAAAGTGCAGTTTCAAGTGGCATACAAAATATACAGACTGCACAGACTGTCACAGGACAGGTAGCGACACTTGTGGGGAAGTCGATATCTTTGGAACTCAATTCAAAGCTTCTCATGAAGCAATCTATTCCATCCAATATTGGTGCATCTTCAGACAACAGTAAAATAACAACCAGCACAGTGCGTATTACTTTACCTTATTAGATTTTAAATTTTGAATTGTCAGATTTCCAGTTTCGATAATGAATTTTCATAAAAGTTGGTCTAAAATAATTCTTGGGCAATCTTTGCATTATATTCTTATTTATAAGTAACTTTAACTTTCTGGAGCAATAAACTTCTACAAGAAATTTTATTTATTTAATAATTTCTGTGATGAACATATGATACAAAGGTTGAATTTTGTGATAATAAAAATTTGTACTTTGTGTCACAAGAACTCAATCCTGAAAACTGTTCTAATTGCAATAAATAATTTATACATGTTTATCTTGAGATTAAATCAAAATGAAAAAAAATAAAATTTCACATTTTTACAATAATTGACTACTTATGGAAACCATTATTTCATACTAATACAAATCATTAAAAATTATATACATTTTAGTTCTCTCCTGGTTCAACTGTCCGAATAATTGCGCCAAGTATGTTAAGTACAATTGAGCGTCAAACTCAACCGCAAGGTCAGCAAACTGCTCAGCAGACACAGCAAATTGTGACCAGTATACCATCAACATATCATGTGCCTCGTGGACCTGCAGCTGTTGCCAATATTTCTACACCAAGAGCCACTGTTGCGACTCCACTTGTCAGGGCTATAAGTACCAGTCAAATACCAATTTCCAGAACTGGGTAAATATAAACCAAAATTTCTGATATACATAAAATTAACTCGCACAAACATTATTTCATTTAATTTTTACTTTGACTTATTTTTTTAATTACACCATTATAATGTTATTTGCTTTTTTGCATGAAGGATATTATGAAATTTTTCTTATTTATTGTTAAAATGTACTTTTAGAAAATTTACATGTAAATAAAAGTTCCATTCAATGTTTTGAAAAATATAATACTCAAACAAACTATTCACTCATTCATTGCTTTTTAGTTTAGCATGTATATACACATTCATTCTATTACTCTTCATGAATTTTCTTAAATTAACTGAATGTAAATTCTAGTTTATTTTGAAATTTTCAACATATTTTTAACTAGTTAATTATTCTAAAAAGATTAGTTTTATTAAATTATATAGACAAATTAATAGTACAGTTAATAATATATATTACTCTTTTCGAAAATATAATTTTTTAATAATAAATACGATACAAAAGTCAGTTTCTATATTCATGTAGAAAATTACTAAAAATTTGTATTTTAAATTCTAGATCTGTAAAATGTAATATCACCTATATGTATCAATACTAAAAAATATTATATTCAGATTTTCTACTCTGAAGATCCAGATCCACAATGGTATAACAAGAAAATGGTGTCTACTGAAAATTTTGCAATAATTTTATTCTAGAGTTATTATATACAAAGCTCTTGAGTAAAAAAGTATTTAAATTTAAAAATTATTGTGTAATTTTTTATTGTTATATTTGAATGATTATTAATTTCTTTTTGGCAGAAAATAATATTTATAGTGAGTAGTAAAATTATATAATTTATGTAAAGTAATTAGAAAATATTTAAATTTGATTTACATAAGTTAATGTAGTAAAATGTGTAATGCGCACTTGAAATAGCTTTCTTAAATGTGAATGAACAAGTATATTGGTAAAGTACAAAGATGAAATAACGGTATTATTTTGATGACATTTCATTGACTACAAATGTATTTTCTCTTTTTTTTTTATTATACTTTCTGCATTTATTTTTATTTAAATTATGTGTGTATATGTGTGTGCGTGTTTGCTTGCTTGCGTCTAGTACTCGGCCGACTAGTATTGGATCTCGCGGATCTCCAGTGATCGTCGATGTTCCTACGTCGAGAGTCGCCACCACCTCCTCCTCCGATGCCTCAACATCTTTAACTCCCATTGATTTTAGTAAACGAGTAACTATTACAAAAACCCGGTAACTAGCAATTTTTTTTACTTTTTTTATTTTTATTCTATGCTTTACACACATACTTTCATTTTTTTTACTATTTTTTTAAAAATTTTTTTACTATTTCCTGCAAACGCTAAAAAGTATTTATTTTTATTTGTGTGTATGCGTGCGTGCTTGTGTGCGTGCTGCGTAGTGATACCAATTCACCGAAGGACAATGTACAGTGTCGGCCGAATGTTATTGTTAAGGCAGTTAGGTCAACTTCTGGTACTATTTATGATAATCCATCACCTCCTATTCCTAGAACTTGGTAATTAAAATATTTTAATATTTATAAGAAGATTTGGCCAAACTTTTAAATCGTAACAATTTCATTACTTTTATTAACACTTTCCCTGTTATACGGCTCATAAAATCTGATTCGTTTTGCAACTATTTTTTAAAATTTAATGTTCAAGAGTCGATTAATATTATAGAAAAAATAAAAGTAAGGCGGATTTTTACTCATTCTATAGAAATTTTCTCAATATAACAATGATAAAATAACTTTTTAAATATGTAATCTTTTTTCATGGCAGCAGTGAAAGTGTTAAAAGTTTATTTAATCTTCCATTTCCTTATTTAGTTATATTTTTATTATTCTTACTTTTTTTTTAATGCAAAAAGCTCAAAAATTTATAAAA
Organism: Torymus sinensis; assembly: GCA_030522985.1. Classification (NCBI taxonomy): domain Eukaryota; kingdom Metazoa; phylum Arthropoda; class Insecta; order Hymenoptera; family Torymidae; genus Torymus; species Torymus sinensis. The sequence goes on along the minus strand of JAPYZP010001146.1, from coordinate 18,788 downwards.
ATATTTATTTTCTATTTTTTTAAATCACGTAAAAATCGAACGAAACGGGTAGAGTAAAATACAATTAAGTTCCTGTATTGATATTCTACGTTTAGTGTAAATATTTTTAAGCGTCAAAAATTGATGAGTTTTTTTTTATTAATCCCTTAATTGCCGTGGCTACATAATGGTACATGAAAACCCTATTTTCAAATACTCCGCCACGACAATTAAAGAGTTAAACATACACTGAGAAAAAAGTTTAGTAAAAGTTACAAAAATTTATAAAAACATTACCATATCGTTTTATAAAGCTACAACAGCCTGTAAAAACCTTAAATACTACCATAATTTATAAGGAATTTAGTTACGAGAAAAATTACTACACTGTTTTGCGAATTTCTTGAAAAGTATAGTCATATTTTTTGTTTTTACAGTCTGTGATAGTTTAACGAGAGACAGTGTGATAATTTTTGCAAAACCTTTATAGTTTTTACCAAACTTTTCTCTGAACATAAAAATAAACGACACAAACGAAGACTCGAGAATCTCAGCAAGACATCAGATCTGCAAGTGCGCAACGATCGTCAACTGAAGATTTGTATTGATCAATTCTCACTCTCCGCGATACGAAAGCGATTTAAAAACGATTTGAAAGTTTAGCCGCCACCTCATCAGGTCCACGAAGCCAAATGCGTAAACCTAATCGGCTAGCGACGGCCGTTCCAATGCTCATTACTAATTACCTTCGCGCTCTGTACACTTGCAGTGCCAGCACGACGGTGTCCAACACCCAATGGCAGCCGAAGACGACGTCAGTCGTCTATGCCCAGCCTCAGCGTCACCCGGTGCCGGTGGTGAACCGTGCGCCGACGAGACCCATCGCCACGGCCGTCTACGCGAGCCAGCAGCAACCTCAGCCCCAGCAGCAACAGTCGCAGCAGCCACAGCCGTCGCCGGCGTCGCAGCAGCCTCAGCCGCGTCTCATTAGCCCAGGCCAAGTTGGCGTGGGCCGACCTGTGCAGGCAACAGTCGTTACGGCGACGCCGTCGCGGCTCATAGCCCCGGTACTGCAGGCGCAGAACAACAGCATAACGCGGTTGCCGGCACCAACTCGTCCCTCGACGCCCCAGGTGGTAACGAGCATACCGCAAGTGTCGCAGACTGGCCGAGCCGTCGGCCAAACGATACAGGTGAGACGAGATCCCAAGATGATGCTATTGTTAATGCGTGAAAATGGGGCGTGGAATCGTGTCGTTATAGTAAATAAGCTGTTTATGAGGGTACAGGCGCCACATTTCACGGATTTTTTCCTATTTTGTTACCGATGCAGTTTAGTCGGGTCATTAGTTTTCTTCGACATAATTCTTCGACTTTCGGTTATCGTTATTCCAATGACAAACTCGTGAATGTTTTATCAATATCAAGGAGCCTTATATAATTTGATATGGGGCCGCGAAAATTTTGTTCGCTTTTTATTTTATCTATACAGAATAAATATGAAACATAGTACACTTGGTGAAATCTTTGTTCATTAAGCTAGAGAAATCTAAAGGTTTTATTAAAAATATTGTTTATTTATACGAGAAAATTTCAAAAATTACACACATTTTTACCGACGATTTCGTATTTTATATTATTCTTCTGTAATATTTTCTTTCTATTTTTAGATAGTGATAATTTTGAAAAAGTAGAAACAAATTTAAATAACGTAAAAGTCAATGTAGACATAATTTGCAATAACTCCGCATCCCTATAAGAGGAGATGGAAATCAAAACTCATTAAAAATTAAAAAATTTAACACAGTTTAATGTTTTATTGCTTGTTCAAATTGCTGACACAAATATTGTTGACAACTTCACGCACGTCAAACTAACCATAACTTATTTTATCAAATCAATAAATTAATAAATAAATATAACTTGAATGACTTTTGTATAACATAACATTTAAAGTGGGTTATTGCTTTGTACTTGGATTTTTTTCAACGTATGGTTATTATTCTGTTCAAGTTAAACGATCATCCTTCGTAGAATAGTTTGTTTCTCGGCATTTTTTTTTTAATTTTTAACAATATCCATTGCTTTTTTCATTATAGCCTAATCAAACGAGTAGACCTATTGGTAGTACTCCTTTAAAACACATAGCCGTATCAGCTTCGGTGATAGGGGCACCGAATAGAGTAGGAACCGTAACTTCTGTACAAACGAACGTTGGCCGACAGCTAACCATTAATACTGCCGCAGGTGCATCGGCCGGTACTGTTAGCCGCATTGTTATTCCTCAACAAGCCGTAAGTATTTTTATTTATTAACTAATATTTTCTGTTAATATTGCAATATTTTTTGCTTAACAAAATGAACAGCTTCTCTTAACGATGTCAGTTCCTAGCTTACTTAAGTGCAAATAAATCAGCCGACTAAACTTTTAGCTACAGCAACAGCAGCAGCAACAGCAGCAGCAACCACCACAGGGAGCACAGCGCGTCGTCCAGACGGTCACACCCCTGGCCAATTTCAGCCAGGTATCTCGGGTGATCGCGACGACGTCGACGAATGCGGCGGTGGCAGCAAATGTGGCGCGTGTTGCCCAAACAGGCCCAACCTCCGTAGCGCGCATCACGGGTATGTCGTTGCACCCCCTACCACTGACGCCAGCACGAGCTACCCCGACGCCTTTAAAAGTGACAGCTCAAGCTGCCGGCATTCAGACAGTTCAGTTGAAGCAATCTACTCCAACCATGCAGTCGCAACCTCAAATTCAGCAACAGCAGCAGCAGCCGCCCCCGCAGCAACAAGTCCAACAAGGCCCATCCGGACTACAAAGGACGCTAAGCGCAATAAACAACGCCAACGCAACGGCGACAAGCGCGGTGGTGAGCCAACAGCAGCAGGCCCAAGTGCAGGGACAGTACTTGCATCAACCGCACACGACGTACTATTCCATAGATACTTCTGGTGAGTGTGAATAATTTAATATATGACTTGGTGTCGAAAGTTTACGATTTCTATTTTTAACGAATCTCATGTAATCTTTACAAATATTTTAGGTACATATTCGCAGTATCGACAAACTGCAGTGCAACCAGTCAGATTACTTGTAGAGCAAGGGTTTGAAGAGCCTATTGGCAAACCCAATGCGTCTCCACGTCCTAGCATATTAAGAAAACGAGAGCACGACGGTTCTCCAATAAAAGGTAAATTATCACCATTATTTTTTATTTCAGTACAATGTTACTTGAAAATCAACTTTTATGTGTAAAAATTAGTTTATAAAACAAATAATGATAAAATTAAATACACAACAGGAAGTATAGCAAAAAATTTAGTTCCTGTACTGGCTTGTTTGCCGGGAGCGTCTTCCGTATCTAGTCCACCTGGCTCGCCTAAAGCTGATAGAGACGGAAGCGGTAACCGCAGCTCAGGCTCTACAACAGTTTCAGCCACATCTTCACCTGGTTTAGACGAGGAACCGGAACATCGGATTCCTATGAATCCTACGGTCGAAATGTCACCTAGGAAAAAACCGCGTAAACAGCAGCTTACAGGGGTCGAACTGACAGAGTCTAGATGTAATGATGAAGAAATGCAATTCATAACTGAGGAGAAAATTAAAAGGGAAATTAAAGATGAGCCGAGAGATCACTATAATGACCGAAAACGTGGACATACCCATTCTCAACAAGATATCAAACCGGTAGAAGCAACACCGAAAGCACGACCGAGCATAATGGGTAACTTATAATGTTTATATTAAATATCCAAATGAAAATAGTAATTTATTGTATTAGATACTTTTTCATATGAATTCGATACCATTATATTTCGGCATTAGGTGATACATACTTCGACGTACTTATCCTATATTTTAATTGTTGAAAATATTTTATAAATGAAAATCTTAATTATAATTTAAATAAAAAATCTGTCAATTGTAATTTTAGGTGATGTATCTTGGAAGGCCCGATGGCCTGGCAGTAAATTAAATCATTACAGGAGACCAACTGACGTAAGACCTCGTGAAGAACGTAGACCAACTGTTCAGGAACTGGCCCAGATAAAGAATGTAATACAGAAATGTGAAGGCTGGAAAATTCACCATTTGTCAACGCAGATGGAAGATTTGGCCGATTCGGAAAACCTCGTAAGTTCAGCATACCAATTGTTATAATAATGTCATTGTAAAAATTTCAAAACTATATTTTAATTATATTTATTCTTGAAGATGTCCGAAAAATTGAAGTCCACATTAACAATGTTAGAAACTGAAGTGAAAAACAAAAGAGACGACAGTGTGGAGAAAGCCGTTGAATTGATTAAAGGAAATGTGCAAAGGAGTACGTTAATAAATGAAGGTATGGGGGAGGCAAGATCACAGCTTACTGGAATATTCCAACATAAGCCTCACGTGACGAACTTACTTCAAAATAATAGTGGTAGCAAACGTTCACAGAAAAAGAGAGATAATAATAAGTGAATTTTATTGTGTACAAGATTAAAATGTGTTTATAGATTGACTATGAGAAAAAACAAACTGATTCTGATAAAAATGTTATTTTTATTAAAAATTATATTATAAAAAAAATAAAGAAAAAAAAAAGTTTTTCAAATTTAAATCCCGAATGTCATATGTATTTCCCTACTTCCTTTTTCCAATAAATTGTATTACTTACATCGAGTAACCTCGTCACGTAAAACTCAATAATTTTAGGATTATAATTAAAAAATATGAATATTATGTTTTAAATTTAATTTATTTTTACCATTGGCATTTTAAGAATATTTTTTGTTGCTAATTGATTTAAGTAAATCTAAATAATTTATTATCAAATCAGACTTGAATATCGGGTAGGCTTCCACAATAGTTATTAACTATTTCACGCCGCTGATAAAAAATTTCACGATAAAATAATCTTTGAGAATTAATGTAGTTGATTCTGTTTACAAAAAAAAATCATCTTTTGCGCTCTGTATCAAAAGATACTTTATAATAGTATCTTCAGTTGATTGATAGTTGTATCTATAACACATTCTATAACACCAATCACATTTGTACAGAGTTAATCATGTGCTTACACATCGTTTAATTTAGATCACTTAACTTAAAATCCGATTTTCCTAAAATCTTAAAGGACATGGTAAATGCTTAAAAATACAAATCTATTGTACGTAATAAATACATAAGCATTTTACATAAATAAAAAATTTGTCGTCCATCATATATAAAAATGGACTTTAGTGAATGCTGGATTAAAGCTTTTGCCTTACGTATGCATGCGTACGTTTTTGAATCTGTAAAAATTTATTGTAGTACATTTTAAAGCTTGCATTTTTTTTTATTCTTTTTTTCTTTTTTTTTTACAAAAATTGATTGATGACTGTGTAAATATATATTTATATTAGAATTGCCCTCCACATTGAGAAGCATGGACGTTTTTCTCTGGTTTAAGGCTTCTATTTTACACGTGCACTGATTTTATTCATGCTGGCAAAAGTCTACTATTAGCACACTTAAAGGCTTTTGCATATCTTTTTTATCAAAATTTAGTGATAATCTATATTAAAGCGTCGTAATTCAGTGCGGTATCTTTTAAATTATTACTTAACATCGTTGATTACAATGAAATATTCAGTTTCAGGCAAAATAATTGTTGTGATATCACATAATTATTAACATTTGAATTCAAAATTCATTAATTTCTTTATTAATTGGTATATTAGTACGCATGAATTAAAATATTGAGCAGATTTTTTTATTTCTAATATACAGCATTCTGTATTGCTTGTAAAAAAATGGTGTCAAATCAAATTTACAATAAATTAATTTGCGTAAAAATGATTGCATAGATTATTTTTTAGCATTGTGCAAAACAAATTTTTTTTTGTATAAAAATTGTATATAAATTGAGTCTTGACTTTTCAAAATTTATTTCAGTATAAATTTGTAGGAATTAGCTATTAATTATGCTAAGAGTCTTATGATTTAAAAGCTTCATTAAATAGAAAAATCAAGGCTCATTTGACAATAAGTAAACACGTATTCGGCTTCATTCTTTGTGCAATAAACAAGATTACGAAGGTTGTAAATACATAAAAATAGCGCTGTGATATATAAAACAAAAACGCATTAATACAAGAATAATAAATTTTTACAAATTTATCAGTTTATAATATTTGCAATAACAATATAACAGTTAATATATTATAAGTTTCTTCATTTCAACGACTGCTTACACTCGTTTCAAATTAATTTTGTTTATAAACAATGACTCACTTCTTTTAGTAAAATGAGGAACTATAACGTATGACTCTCCGCGACCAAAGCGCAATCCGCGACGACTTTATTGGACTCACTTTGGCTTAGAAGCATTTTTAGAGGGTGAATACGCTCATTTTTTTTATTATGGATACGAAAAAGAGAGTACTTAGCAAATCTCTTTTTGGTCCCTGAACCCATACATTGTACGTACGTTTAGCACCTTATATTCGTTTAATGAAACACTGATTTAAAACTTCGTTGTAAAAGTGTGAAAATAAAATTAAATATCCAAACATTTAACCAAATACGGTATATTATGACAACAAATTGAAAAATGAATACAACTATTTTAGTAAAGGTGAAAAAATAAATATCATGGGAATTCTCGAAAAAAAAAAAATATTTTTAGAAAAAGTGTTATGTTTGAATATTCAATTTTTTTACCTCGAATGTGAAAATTGCATTTGAAATTTCAATTTTTACGTAAAAGTACTAAATATATTATTGTATATCAAAACCACTGTAAATAATTATAAAAGTTGACATGAAGAAAATGCCAGTAATCGAACTGTTTTTATTTTTACTCTTGATATTTATGCAATTTTCACGTATATGACAATCATAACCACATCGACATTTTGGAACAGGACTAGACCATTTATATTTAATTCTAATTGAAATCGATAATTTTTTATATATCTTTTTTTTAGTAAATAATACGTGAGGTTTCAAACAGTTTAATGAATCTTAGAAACAATGAGTAAAGGCACTAGATGTACAATTCATGTTAATTATGCCAGTCTTATACTAAAGTAATAAATACTGTGTAAAAAATTGATTTCTTCATTCTTTTCTAAATGGCCAAATTTTAAATAACGTAATTTATTTGTTTGTAAACTGTTAAAGTGTAAACTTTGAAGTAATGGTGTTGACAAGGCCATTTTAAATCCTAACGATTTTTAATAAAACTTTTATAAAATTTTGATATATGTAATCTACACAAAATTTTGTAAATTCTTAAAAAATTATTACGTGGTAGATACGTAAAATTTAAGGCACGTCGCGATGAATCTAACGAAGTAAATCATTTTTTTTAATTAAAATTGTTTGGTTCGCAGTTATTTATAGAAATTAAATAAATGAATATTAAAAAAATTAATTTGATGTATAAAAAAAAAAAATACTTTAGTTATATAACAACTTCATTGACTATTGTGTCAAGATTTATGCTTTTAAAAGTATTGTTTTTGACTGATGTGAAAAGTTTGATTGAAATGCCATGCATAAACAATTCAAAATACTAAAATTATACTGATTGGTACCAGAGACCTACTGGTTATAACTCCAATGATACCCTGATTTTGCAGATATCAAAAATATTAGTCTAAAAATTATGTAAATAAAACCGAACTCTTGCATCTTTAATTTTTTCATTGATAAGCACAAACCTCAAATTATCATCTAAAATTATAGTTTTCAATTATCATTAAATAAATAATAATAGTAACAGGTATTTATTTATCTTTCTTAAAAATTATGAAAAGATTCTCTTTAGTAATAATTTCGACTCGGATCCATTAAAAAAATGGTTTATGTATTCTAAAAATACAGTGATTGAATAAAATTCTACAAAGCAACGAATCTAGTCCTGATCCATGTTTTAGTCAAGCGAAAATAGCTTAAATGATTGACAATTTGAAGTGTTCTATGAATAGAAGGTTCAGGGAAAATTTACACCGTGCAAGCACGATAAAATAGATTAAACTTTGCGTGCATTTTATGTTTTGTAGCCGATATAAGATTAATATTTTTGAATGAATCGATTCATCTTAATTTATAAATTCGTTTGTAAACATCATGCTTATTATAAAAATGATGGCATAGGCGATGTTATTCGCTATTCGTTATTTAGCAACTCATTAGAAAATTTCTAATTACAGCGTATTTTATACATTGCATACATATAAAAATGAAATTATAAAAGAAGATAAAATATGAATGCAAATTTGTAAACTCCTTTGGAAATTGAGATTTGCCGTTTTTTAAATAAATTTTACTTCCCTATTTTTTAGGCGTGAGGTTTTGCAAATTTACATACTTTTTCGATTTTATCGGCGATTTTTAAATAGTTACAATTTATGTAACTAAGATATCTCGGATATCTTTAGCAGTTCTTGACATCATTCCCTTTAAATTCTAAGGCCAAAGTATCAACATACCTACTTCATTTAATTCATACATTTTCAACGATTATACTCATACAGTCTTTTAAGGCTCTTTTACGAAAAATTTCGTTTCACCCTAAAATACACTCTGAAAATCTTATTGCGCCACTCTTATAGAGCATTTAGAGAATACTTATATTGGCTTTACGCAGAACCAATACAAACAAAGAAAGTGATAACTTCGAGAAAAAAAACGAAAACAATAATGAAATATCGTCTCTAATACTAGGAAGTCTGTAAAAATCTTAATGCAAAAGCATTGTTGAAAAAAACGCAGACAATTTGTCTGTACCTCAAGAGCGTTTCTGGGCCCACTTCATGTCATCGGCCCGAGGCTTGCAACCTATTACCAGTTCAATGATACATTCTAAAATGTACCAGAAATGCAATTTCTCGAGAGGCCAGTTCAGCCAGCCAGTGGTAATACAAAAATACGTCTCGTGAGGTGCAACGTGATGGACGCGGTGATGTCGTCTAGGCAAGATTATTCGATGGTCTTGCAGCCAGACAACATATGGAGGCAGTCCAAAGTATGTGTGAGACCACTTGTGAATCTGAAGAAAAAAATTTTTTGTATTAATTAATACCAATTTATCATCTTTTATATTATATCCTATAAAACTACAAATTCATTAGAAAAATATAAAAAAAACTATTTCATTTTCATTTTAGTTTTCTTAACTCAATCCAGCAGCTAAAACTAATTGCTTATTTCACAGAGTTTATTTCAAATATGAGTTTTTTCGATATACACTTGACTTTCATGCATAATGAAGATATTGCAACTTGGAAAGACAAAAATTGTCAAATTAAAATTTTTCAAGTTTTATAAACGTTACTTATCAAAATAGATTCATGAGTATCTTAAACAATATCATTAAATAATATAATAGTCTTATTCTTAGTATAAACTTATAAGTTGAACATAAATTGACCGGCAGAAAACCGGCAAATTTGTAGTTATATTAAAAAAAATAAATTAAAATATATTAATGTTGATAGCTTTCAAAAGTAATTCGATAAAATTTTGTTTCAAGTACTCACTTGATTAGTCAATGCTACAAAAATTGTAAGTTGATACCAAAAACAAATCCAGAAAAATTTTCTTTGAATTTCGATTTCTGGCAAGGATACAAAGTCCCACGTTAATTTGCATAGTACTGGTATGGTAACTGCAAAGGTATCACCGTTTGTTTCTATAAAATCATGCCTTGTAATACTTGTTGGATCTATGTGATGTTCTCTAAATGGCCTGAGAAAATTCTGAAATGTAATAATTAATATCAGATGTATGTAAATTTATTTTTTTAAATAAATATACTATCAAGAAATTTGATTATTATAATAATAGTACAAAGTAATGAATTTCAAACAATATACATTTTTAGAATACAGTAATAAAATAATATACATTTATGTATCAAAATACAATTATGACAAAAAAAATATTTTGATATCTACATTTGAATTTCTTAAATTACCTTCCCTATGATTGGTAACTCAATGGATCCCCATGTGTCTGCTGCCCAGTGAGCAAAACCAGAAATAAAATCAGCTGTAATGATTCCACATAATGCTGCAATTATTATTGAGCTCAGAGTTTCCAGCCTTATTCGTATGAGTATGAATAATAAATTAAGGGACATAAGAGCTATGCAAAAACATACACAAATTGTTTCCTGTATTCTTTTGCCTGCAAAAATGATACAGTATTAAAATAAGTAACTATGGAAAATCTAACATAAATAAATTGAAGAAATAAACAAATATTATTACCTCTACTGTACAAACTTGCTAATTCTTGGGCACCTCTATGATTTGGCCCCCACCTTGGTGCATTCACATTTGTTTCTTCTTGTGAGGAAGGTACCACTGAATTAGCATTGGGATCATCCTCTAACATAGAATTTTCATAAATTTGACGTTCTGTTTTTACAGGGGCCAGAAAATTTGTGGCCATAGTACAAGCTGCTGATGCTGCTTGACCTAAATGTGGCATTGCCGATGCTTCCATGACGTATATATATATTTACAGCCTTTTTAATTTTAATATAAATTAATGCCCTTTTGTAGAATATCCTAATTCTCTTCGAGATTGAAATCACAAAGTAGTGTTGTATTTTGAGCACTCAAGTATGTTTGATTTGCAAAAAATTATCAACCATCTGCACATGCATCCATTTGAGCAGAAGCAAACGCGCTTTCAGCGCGTATTTCTAGATACTAGACTTGATTTTTGGTCCTGTAAACTGCTTCTTTTTTATTTGCATCTGCTGCAAGTGTGACAACTGTTGGGCTTGCCAGTTCAATTGGTGTTATGTGAAGAAAAGAGTGCAGTTTGTGCATAGAGTCAGAGGTCTTCATCCTGTTTTACAAAGGATCAGCCAAATATAATTCGGTGTAACATTCAGACTTAAACAATCATATCCATCAAGTTTTTTATCATATTAACTCTTCTGCTATCACTTCATACAAAGATCCGTCACACCTCTTATCTAAAATGAAAAATTAGTCATTGAAAATAAGTTGTTTGCCTTATCTTTGTAAATTAAGATTACACTATTTATTATTGTACGTTACAAAGTATACAATTGCAGGTAATCATATAACTGTCAACCCCCCTTGAATTAAAATATGTCAGTTAAGACCGGTTGTTCACAGTTCATTCCCCTTTTAAATTATACAATGAAGTCAAGATGGAACTGGATTAAGGTCCAGTTTTGCAATCTGAGAGTAACTGCAATTGTACATCAAAATTCTCTGAGCCGAGTTCTTACAAAGACATTATTTAACATTGCCAATTATTTAATTATTATGACATTAAATTTTATCTTATCTACTTCCTGTCTTCCACTAAGTACTGTACAGTAAGAAAAATTGTTTAAACGTTCTGACATCATAAATTTTGCGATGCAGCTATTTATCCCTCTTAAAAGCAATAATTTACAACACTCTATTTTGACTTGTTTAAACAATTCAATCTCAAATTGTCCATATACTGCACATTAAACAATGCTATATCTGCGTAACATTTAATTGCAATGAAGAGATAAAAATGAAAAAAATCACTGGCATTGATTTCCACACTTTCACAAAATATCTATAAATATCCAGTCCGAGAATGTCGGCTCGGAGAATTTCGCAATTTTACGCTAGCGCGTGAAATTCCTCGCAGCATCATCAATGAAAGCCCCCCTCGAATTCACGCCTTCCATCCCGATGCATCCTCTAAATCTCGAAATAGTGTACCGCGTACCGCGCACAAACATGCCCGCACGAATGCACTTCTTTCACTCCCTCGCACTACGGCACTCCTCGACTTTCGCTATCGCGGCGTCATCCCCGCGTCCTGTGCTGCACTTAATAATCGCGCTGCTCGCTCGGATTACACCGTGGCAACGCGCTTGACTCTCGTCGCGGCAAGAGCCAGAGGAGAGAAAGAGAGAAAGAAAAAAAGGCTGCGGCAACCGTTGCTCCGATTTGTCGCGGCGCGAGCGGCAAGTAGTGAGTAACTCGGGCCGGCCTTTTTTTCTCTCGGAGTTAAGACATACACAACTGTTACTTCGACTGTTCCTACAGTCACTGTCTAGACAAAGACCAGGATAAAAAGAGAAAGAGACATAGAGAGAAAGAGAAAGGAGTGACACCTGCTCCATACACCTCTGTTTCGCGTGCGCCCGCCAGCGAGCAGAGATAAGGCACTAAAAGCATATTCCGCGAAAAAGTTTATCTCCGATACGATAAGACGGGAGGCAAGACACGTAATCGCCGCATAGTCCTCGTCGTCGTCAACGTCGTCGTCTTTTTTTTTCTTGGTGCCTCTCGCGCTCGTCTCGCACAATTCACACACACGCGATTGCAGGCAATTGTCACGTAATTTGCGCGAATAGCAGACGACTCTCGGCGGGCGTGCAAGTGACTCGAGTCTATAAGCGAGCCACTGCGCGCGGCCACTATACTATACTTACACTACTCGGGCTAGACCGAAAAGGAGAACGCGCGCCCATCATCATCATCATCGCACGCGTGCCTTTTCACAAAAGAAAAAAAAAGATAAAGGAGAGAAAGGCGATCGCGCGTTTGTTTGGCGTACAGCGTAAGTATATATACATACACAACACACCGCCCCGCGCGCAGGCGGGGAGAGAGCGAGAGAGAGAGCAACAGGAGGAGTGTAAAAGAGAGAAAGCAGCAGTAGCAGCAGCAGCAGCTCGCGGGCGACACGCGATGCGACTACCTTATAGCACACGCAGGCGACGCGACGGCGGCGACGGCGGCGCGATCGAGTGACAGAAGGCGCGCGCGAGTTCGCGGAGAGATAAAAATAAATATGACAGAGAAAAGAATCAAGAATTAACGGCGCGGCGGCCTAGCCTCTCTCGCGCGCACACCAAGAACACAGACACACACACACACACACATTCTTGTTGTTGTATCACAGCACGCGCGGGAACCAAGGTGAGCTGCGATGCCGCGGAGGCGCCGCCGCGAATCGATCACTATATACCTTCTATAACGAAACCGCGCGCGGGGCCGCACAGAGCACCGCGAATACGTAAGTATATATAATACGCGCACAAGTACACGCGAGCGCATGCATCACAGACGCGCAGAGGCACGTTTTATATCTAAATTCGTATAGGCAGAGAGCTGTAGGTGTATATATGCGCATAAGTAAGTATACGCACCGCGCTCCGTGCACTATCTCGGGAGGATCCGAACTGCGCGCGCTCTCCGCGAGAGGAGAGAGGAGACGACACACTGAGGCGCGAGTGAGTGGAATAAGCGCAAGCCTGCGCCGCCGCCTCGACGACGGCGGCGGCGACGGCGGCGGCGGCAAAGTGTCCCCCTCCTTCGGAGCACGTGGTTCCGCGGAGACCTCCCCTCCCCCTTCCCGCGAGCGTCAGTAGAGTAGCAACCCCTTCGTATATTTACATGCGCGAGGTATATATTGTGTCGTGATGATGATGGCTTTTTGTGAATGGGGTTGTTTGGCACGCGCAGTGGGTGGGTTTTTCCTTTCAAGGGGTGATATATAGAGCTTACTTTTTTTTCTCGGTGCGGGTTGTCGTTGCGCGTGGGCTGCAGGAACCGTGTTATGTAGGTATAATTATTAAGTCGCGTGTAGGTATAGGCACGCGGAAGGGCGATACTTTTTTTTAATTATAAGTAAGTATACCTACATATTGTTATTTTTAAGGTTCGCCGCGCGCTCTCGTTTCGCGTTGAGCGACCTCACCGAGGTCTATATTTGAAATTGCCGCGCGAGAGTCAATTTTATTTGCTCCGTATTTGTTTTTGTTCTCAATTTCTTTGTCCGCTGCGAGAATGTCCACTACATCGGTTCCAGTGAAATCCAGCTTGAATCCAGACGACGCTTTTATTAAATACAGAGCTTTTATTAAACTATTAAAGTAATGTCTTCTGTAGTTTGTTTCATGCGAAGCGTATAACGTCTTTCGTGATAATGAAAAATTTCGTAATTAATGAGATAAAAATTAAAGTGCAGGAATCCGTGTCAATATTGACTCAAGGTTTTATTGTCAAGAACGCATGATTCAAATATTTAAACGATTCACGGATCCGCGGCTCATTTTTGTTGTAATGAATTTTTAATAGCAAATTTTTTTCTTTTTATTTGACTATTTTGTGGTAAAGTAGTCATTTATTATTTGTTGTAATGAATTTACATAGGTATATTATGTAGGATGCAAGAAGCATTTAAAATGTTTGTAGTAAATTCTTTAGTTATGCTAATTTACTACTACTATATGTAGCTTGAATTTTTCATAATACGGGTGTTATTTCCGAAGTTATTTTGAATTGGAAATTATTGTTTTACTCTTTTATGTAAAAGCTAGATTGTTTAACAAGAATCATTATTTTTTATATGAGATTTATTCTTTTTACTGGAATCTTAATTTTGTCTTATTTCTCAGACTTTCACAGTATTAAGTAATTGTTTCTATAATGTCGACAATGTTATAGTTACTTTATTTTTATTAGCTTTAAAAAATGAGTAAAGTACTGTTGCACTGTTATCAAGTTCTTATTAATTTTATTTCTTACCGAATTAATAATTAATTTATTCATAATCATACTTTCGCAAAAAATCGTTCAGATTGCTAAATCGAACAAATTTACTTATTCAAATAAATCATTATTTTCTAAATAACTTTTTTTTTACTTGCCATTGTTATCCTAGAATATTTCTATTTTACAGATTTTTTTTCCCACTTTGCATACTTAATTTTTTCTAAATACAGCTCTTAAATGACGTTTTTATAACCTTTACCTACTTTTTATCTGCAAATAGGTTGAATGTAACAACCTATAAAAGTTTTCTTATGTAATCTTTTTTATTCAATTTATGCAATTTTGTTTATAATTTTATGAATTTTTATAAAATTATATTACGCATAAATATTGTGTACACGTATTAGTTTTACGTTGTACCAGAATTGTTTTGCTTATAATGTTTGCTCGTCAATTAAAGTGTACTTGATCATGTCAATTATATAGCAAATATGCCCACTAAATCAACCATTTGCGATATTGCAGATAAACGTACGACATCGTATAAGTATTTACGAAGACTCTATATAGCACAAAACAAACATATTATACATAAAAACATTGTAGAATCTTTAGAATAAAATATATCATAAATAAAAAAGAAAGGATAACATATATAGAATGCTTATATTTTAATTAGGATCATAAAAATACATTTATAAGAAAACCTACCATTATAATAAAAGAAGTTTTGTATATTTTCAAAAGGAAAACTTTTTATCTTCGCACAGATTTCGTAAGTTCTATCTATAAAATTTTATTACGACATCGAAGTCTGCATCACGCCACATTATACACGGAGAAAAATTTTGTAGTAAAAATTATTATTTTTGATAGTAAATGTCCGACAGGCTCATATTCTCATGAAAATTAAAGCAATTTATAGTAAAATTACTATTGTATTGTAATTCTGACTATAAATAGATACATATAGTAATATAATAATTTTTTCTACAAAAGAAAAGTTTTTATACAAAACTTTTTTCCGTGGATTTGAAAATTATCAAAAACGCGGTAAAAAGTTCTGTATCTTTATAAAATAACCATACTTGTCAAGAAATGTTTTAAAAGAATTAATTTGTTAGTTCTTAAAATTTTGAGATTGTTAACTGAATAATGAACGTGGAAGAAAATGAATATTTGCGGTACCGTAAATTGTAAAATCAATACAATATTGCGCGATTATTGCTTGAGTAGTTGGGGTGAATAACTAATTATTTAGCACAGTAAAAGAATATCATGTTTAAGTCATTTTCTCATGATACTTTAAAATGTTTTACGAAGTCGATTATTATGATGTAGTTCAACTTGCGTACATGGTATAATAACAGTAAGAAACGTAAGTACGTAAGAAATTTTTCATTAATTGCCAAAGAAATTACGTTAGTCACGTTCATTGGTGAAGTCGTATAAGTGTATTTGATAAATGATTAAGATAACTATAGTTTTTGCTAGTATATGTTTATAAATTTTAATTATATTACTATAGGAAACCAACCTTACAGAATAACTGTAATTGTGATTATTAAATGTTACTAATAAAATTTACTATTAGTTTTAAGGGAATTGCTATGTATAATGCAAGTTTCATGTTTCATAAGTATACCATTTTTCATTATAAATATTAACACGTGTTCTAAAAGTTAACATAAAGAAAAAATAACTGGTTCTACGATAAAGTTATTTAACCTTCTTTCTATTTATTATCTGTTAACGAGTGAAAGTTTACTTAAAGTAATAATTTGGTGATGGGTGGCAGTCAGATTGTCCTTTGCTAAAAATATTTCTTTTTTCAGGTTGTAAAATAAGTTTTTATTTCAAATTCTACGTTAATTAAATTTATAAGACTGTAAGACCGATGGAAAAATTCTTATCAGTGAATAGTATACTACAGTCGACATAAGTAATAATTTTCAAATTATTAAAGTAATAAACTAATACTCAATAACGATCACCCACGTAAAAAAATTTTGTGGCCAATATATGAGCTATACGAAGCCACGTTGGTCAATGTATGGGTCATATACGTGGTTCCGGCGCCTGTGCCGAATTCGGACCATTATCCCACACGATTTCCATATTAGTCCCATATTAATTATATTATAGGAAAGATCCGGGCAAGACGAAACACCCAATTTTCTTGGATTATTAGTATTATAGATGGCATTAAAACTTAATTTCTGTACTATTTTTTGAATTACTAAATATTATTGAAAATGAATTTTTTAAATAATTATATGAAAGAATAAAAAACAGTTTCTATTTTTATTACATTTTTTTAATTTAGCATGCATTTATGTCAATCCAAGCATCGCTTCGCATTCGACGAAAATAGCATGCGCTGTGAAACTATATTGCAGAGATATGCGTGTGATCGAGTTCGATAAAAGTAAATGATGATGCGCGTGAATTGAATTTTATCACGTGAACGAAACTTTCAGCACTCAAAGATATAGACCTATACACATATAGAGATCAATTAAATTCCGTAGAAAATAAATATTAAAATAAATTATATTCTGAGAAAAAATCTTCATATTATTTTTAGATATTCATAATTACGTAAGCGTTTATGAATAAGTTTATTATGTCAGATTACTTAATATATTTTTTAGACTGTATTTTTATTTTAAGAATATCAGCTCTTGTAACATTGAGTAAAAAACGTATACGCTAAAATACGGAATTACATTTCGCATCTTTTGTGTTCTTTAAGCATCCTTAATTCTTATCTATCAGATAAGCTACACGAAAATGCTCTAGGAACAGTTTATTAAAGGTTGGTTTTGTACTTCCTCAACAATTTGTAGATTTTACATTAGGAGTTGTCTTTTTCATATACAGTTTATTTAAAAACTTTTAATAATTAGTCATTAATTATTCATTATAGTCTTATATGTACACTGTTAAAAATTTCTGATTGAAACTTCAACAATATGTAATTGAATAAATTTAGAATTCAATCAAATGTTATTGAATTTATTTTCAATAACCCGTAACTGAATTTTCAATTACTTTTTGTTGTTGAATTGTTGTTGAATTTTCAACCAATTTTTAACAGTATATACAAAATTTATGATTATATTAATCCATCATAAATCTAAAATAGAATTGGTATATTTTTGTACATTTTACCCTTTTGTCAAAGAAATACTATTTGTCAAAGTATTCAATTGTCACAGATAACAGTATTGTCATATCATTCTTAAGTATATTAAGTGATGTGTCATGATGTATTCGATTCACAGAATAGTTTACGCCTCGTTATACAAAAATAAGAATGAAAAAGCTATTCGATTCTCAAGAATTCCATAATCAGTAAAATAATAAAACAAATAATACGAAGTAACAAACATCACATAAAAAATAAAACAACGGTGCGGAAGTAAAGAAATTTTTGTTTATACTCAAATATTTTGGAAAGTCATCACTTTCTATTGAAACCACATAAGCGTCAACACGAATTTTCCACCCTTATTTAATAAACCTTACAAATAAACACAAATAAAAGGACTCATAACCCAGGCGGCGAACAATCCAGGCGAATTCGAGCCTCATAAAACATGTATAGCTTCCGCGTGCGCGCGCGCGCGTGGCAAACAATTAACTAGGTGTACCTATACCCCCGAACGCGTCTTTGCCACCACGCAGCGTAGCAAACGACCTTTTCTTTTTTATTCCGCGTCCGAAACACCACACCCAATTCAGCGCAATTAACGCGCTCTCTCTCTCTCTCGCTTTGCCTACGGTCAACATATATCCATCGTACAAATAACGCTCCCGCGTGCCATTAAAATTGAGTCGGGCGAGTGATTGGTCAGCCACTTGCCGCGGCAAGAATCTTCGCGTAACCCTTATCGCGCGTATATATAAATGATATATAGTCGCGGAAAACCCGACGGACTACTCATGACAATGAGCCGAGGTTGCGCTCGCGCGTTCTTATGTACACGACCCCGCCACTTATGTGTCCCGCGGCACGTACACACCCGCGCACACACATGTATATACGCGCGGGCACTATCCACTCTACATTTATAAATAATGTCGATCGATCAAGACTAGCCGTTATGAAGACCCCCGTGATGGCAGTAGACCCGATGCGGTGCTGGTATATTATTATATACCTACCGCGCGCGATTTTTCTGCGCCGCGTCGTTGATGTTTATTTCGAGTTGTGCTCGCGTGCGCGCATCCGCCTTTTTTCCCCTTTTCTCCGCCGGGCACCTGCTCTTTTTCTTTTTTACTTC
>JAPYZP010001145.1:0-25394 GCA_030522985.1 Torymus sinensis | reverse complement strand
TCATAAACCAGTTGTTTTATTCAAAAATAATAGAATAGCAAAAAAATTTTGGCTTGAAGCCGCCATATTGGATACTGCCATGTTCAAATTCGAAAAACCTCGTGGGGGATTTTGAAGGTTAGGGTCCATGGACGCAAAAAATATACAGTTTAAAAGAATCCGCCTGCAGCTTCGATGTGAAAATACTGAACAAAAAGTTTTTTTTAATTGAAATTTTGTGTTTTTTGTTAAATAAATAATAACAACTTTTTTAATATGCATTTTTTTTTAAATCAAAAGATCAGATGATTTTACATCGATAAAGACCTATCTTAATTTTTTTTGCAGCCATTTTCATATAAAATAATGCCGTTGAAAAAAGTATGAAAAAGGTGTCCCTCTGGTCCTTAATGGGTTAATTCATTTTTTAATTTCATTATCAGTTTCGCTCAATATATTGTTTATTGAATTTTATTGAAAAGAAGTTGTGACGAACTATATCTAAATTCTGAAGTAATAATTAATTGTCATTATTATTTCAAATATAAAATTATAAAGCTTCTACCAGATGTCTTGTAAACATATTTCATAAATTGTCTTTTTAAATTTTCTCTAAAAATTCAGTTTTTACAATGGTCAGTTTTTTTTCGATTTATACTTAACTAATGAAAACTCATATTTTTTATAGAGGTAATTAATGCATATTACACGACAAAAAAAGTCGATTTATGAATAAAATTTTACCTGCTCAACTATACCGTTATTTTACAATTATTAAGAAAGTCACTTTGATTCTCTTTTACTAAACTATCTGAACTTTTACGCTCCTTTTCAAAACCAACTGATGGGTATAAATCTTGTTCTCGCTTCGCTCATGCGAAAAACGTCTCATGCGGTAAATAATCACCTTCCACACCCGTATAATAATGTACTATTTCACATAGCTAATTTAGGAATATAATACCAAAACTGAGGGCAAGCTAAAACTTTGTAGGAATTTCCCATACATACCTGTAATCAATTACTATAAATTAATGAATAATATATCATATACACAAATTATTTACAAAGAAGCTTGTGTTTCGTACGCCTAATCATGTTCATGTCACATACACGCATGGGGTACCTTTATCAAAATGAAACGAATGTACTGCAATCAATTGTAGCGAGTTGTATCAACATTATTCGACGGTAAATTTCATTACATTCACAATTACAGTGCACCTATTACCATTGACACAAGCAAAAACCATCACAGCAGTAGTTCGCCAATAACCCGCAGCTATACGTATCGAATTAACAATTAACATCAATACGGCCTTTTTTCCTCAATTAAGAGCGACCTACCGTGCACAGACACAGGCGCGTATACACGCGCATACAAACACGTCTCGCAGCAAGTGGTACCGCGGGATCACGCACTCCTGCGGGGACAATCAAGCGGCGTGCAACAGAAAGGGAGAGAGAGAGAGAGCGCACCGGAAACCACGGTGTGCTGATTGCCGAATGGAAAAAAATTGGCCTGCCTGCCTCCCTCCCGCAGCTTTGCTCGGCTACCAAATCTTTCTCTCCCTCTCTTTCTGCGTTTCAATTTGGCGCGGTCCTCCTTCTCTCTACCGCGTCGCGGGGCATTACACACGGGGGGCGTCGTGGAGTGCAATTTCGTTAACAGTAGGTTCTTTATTGGAGGGCCGCCGCGCCGCTTAATCCCCCGCGCGCTGCAGTGCGGAATCAATTCACGCGTACGTGCGAGCGCACGCAAACAAAGGAGGCGGGGGGGCTTTGCTTTTGCTTGTATATACGTATATGCACACGTGTATGATCTGCAGTATGTGTGTGTGTAGAGAAGGAGAGGGCACGCACTCGGCGCGCGGTGAAAGTTTGAGCAGGCGATTTTTCGAGGCTCTCTCGCGTCGCACCATACACTTGAGTGCCGCGCAGACGAAACAATGCGCGCGAGCGAGGACTAATTTCTCGAGTGCGTAATTAAGGCTCTTTGAGATGAGGAGAGAGCGCCTGGTGTATACATGTACGTGGCGCGGATCGCGCTAATGGCATAAAGCTCGCTCTTTTGTTCGGCTAAGTGCTCGGACTCGTGCGCGCGGCTTTTGTATCCGCGAGTGCAGGATGTGCTATGAGAAGTCAAGATTTGGGCTTTCGCGCGTCAAAGTTGCCAGCACGTTCTCAGAGAGTTTGCTATGGGAAATGAACGGCTCTTCGCTGCGCTACATGCTTTCGACGGATGGGCGTTTTACGCGCATTTTTCAAGCTCCCAACCCTTTTGATTTACGATGTGCTGCGCGCCTGTTCACAATAAAACATGGGAATACGCATCGTTCGGGAACGAGTGCAATAATCTTTTCGAGCTTCGGTGAATGTTGAGCTGTATAAGATTCATATTCTTTATGGCGCGTTTTACAATTCATAGCGGAATGACGGGACCCGGCTTAAAACGGTAAAGTAGCCCTGCGAAAACCGTTACGGCAATAGTATTTAACGCCAGCACGATTTGCAAAACACGCATCTTAGCCAAAATATCCAGATGAACTTCAGTTTTACCACGTGTCTTATACATATTGATATGAATAATCTTGGAGCAGAAATTTACAGTCAGGGCCTTAAAAGAATTTACTTAATCTTTAGCCAATGGAAATGAATAGCTTCTACTATTATAAGCGTCCAGCAACAATGCTTTGCTAATGGCAGTAATAATTCTCAGCTCTCCAGGCTTTAAATCATCCGAGTTCTGACTTGAAAACGCTGGACGCCGCATGACAGACCAATAAACTCGTACAGCCTGACAAAATCAACATCGGGACTGGCGTGTAAAAAGTTTTACAACGACAGCTTTAAAACGGCGAGCGACAATGCCCGGCAAAATTATTACCTTGTCACAACAAACCGAGCGGAATGAGCTGTCGGCGGACTCGCGCACACAAAGCAATAGCGCGGCTGCGTTTTCTACACAAATCTTTGCGGTCCCCTGCGCCAAGGCGCTATGGTTTTTCATTATAAAACTGGGGTGGGGTGCCAGCGGTAAAGAAAAAATTCGAGCCCGTTGAGAGGCAGCGCGAGAGCGTTAGCGCAGCCGAGCGCGCTGTAAATTCGGATTGCCCCAGAGACGAAGAAAGAGAAAGTGGGAGCCCGTGACGCCCTTCGCGCGCTCGCGCGGCAATCGTTTGTCCGGCCAGCGGCGTATTATTGCGGATGGTCGAGTTTTGCGCCCTATAATAGCCGAGGTGTGCAGGTACTTGAAGTGCTTGAGAGGGCTTTCTGGGATTTACGAGGCCCCAATAGAAGTGCGGACAGCTCCTATAAGCGGTTTCCATTCAGCCGGCCGGACGTCCGCTCGTGCCGATTGGTCCCGCCGCGCTCGCAGTTGTAAAATTTCGCCGCCGCGACTATACGACTCATCCCTCTCCCCGCACACCTCGTCCGTTTTGGGATCGCAGTTTACCTTTACTGCAAAGGACCTCTGATGCTAATCTATATTGTCCTCGCTTAATTGGCAATTATTTATTGGACGAGCCTAAGTATCGCTTACAAATAATACGCGCGCAGTTAAATTTGAAAACTCCAAGACAAAGTCGTAAACTCAACAGCAGTAGGAATTTTCTAGAAATATATTTGAAAATACATTTACGTTTTACGCTTGTCGATTGCTTATAACGTTGAAAATAGGGCTGCATTTTTTTATGTGTGCGAGCTCGAGAGTTCTGTTGAATGTTTTTCCTTGAAAATAAAATGACTGTTCCTTTTCAGCATGCCTGTATACAGCACACGAAATTTACACGCAGCGCCGATGGGTGATTTTGCATAATGATTATTTCGGTCAATATTGTATTGTGCAGAGGCATTAGCTACCAGTCAAGATTTATCGCTTCCGAAATTTTCGTGGGAGGCTCCAAAGGAGCGGCTCCTTTCATCGGAATTCACGCTGCAACTCACTGTCTATTTTCTTTCGCCAGCCAAAGAGAGCCACGCGCACGACGACGCGCGTGAATCTCGCTTTTGGCAAAGCGTATGTATATACATGCTCAGTCGCAGAAAAATCTATGGTTTTTTCATTACTCAGCACTAAACACTTCATTTAACGCGAATTCCCGAAAACCGCCTGTCACAGCGTGAAATTCAGTGACGCGCTATTCATCTTCCGCCGCTACGGCACCCCTCCGTATAGTAAATGATCAAAGAAACGAGAGAATAGGGGAATGGGGAGAGCGAGTGAGGGAGAGACGTAGAAAAAAGATTATCCCATTAACACAATTGATTTTATTGCACGACTCAAAATAGATTAATACGTTTTTCCGCTGTCACTTCTCCCACTCTTGGCCGCGCTCACTCCGCCGAGATGACTAATGTCGTAATTTTTTCGACAGCGTGTTCCTCGGTTAGAAAACAAGTCGTGCCGAAATAAATCAGTTGCTGGACGGCTCGCCCCTCCCTCACTCTCATTCGTTCTCGCGCACACGATCGAGTTCTTTCTCCTCTTTCACGAAAATCCCAAGGCGCGCGCAGCGGGGACTCGCCCTCTGCATGCCCCTACATGCCAACGGCCTCGTTATTTTCACATCCGATAGCGCGCCGATTCGCCCTTCCTTTCTCCTCGCCGCGGGCACCGAAAATTCAATGAGTTTTCACGCTCGGTCAGGGAACAATCGATTTTTGTCGCGTGCGCGTCTCCAGTTAGGTTCTTGTTTGATGGCGACACTCTCCGTCTCTCTCTCGTTCTCTCTCTGTTCTTTCTCTCTGTTTACAAGGATTTGGCCGTCCGCAGGCGTCGACGGGTATGCGCCGAAAAAGGCACCGGACGAGAGGAAAAAAAAGAGAACCAGCCTTGACATTTTGCCGACTTTGAGCTGAGGGTGTGAGTTGTACAGTCCTTCTCGAAAATGACTCATTTGTATAGGTTGTACATGGAAGTGCAGAGAAGTAAAAGATATTGTCCCAAGAAACGGGAAGTTACGTGAAATAAAACATGTAGTGTCATGAGTTCTCGAAACACATTTTCATTCATTCATTTTGACAAGTAAATAGCAGTTTATTTCAGCAAAGGGACAAGATCTCTTTTTAATATAATTGCATATAGGCCATTCAAGTAACGTTTTGTTTAATGTCACGAACTGGTTCATAGCCATATCTATTCAGAAAGGCGTGCTCCACTTCCTCATCATTCTCATCCATTAACGAGTAATCTTATCAGGCATTAGAAAACACGAGCGGCGCACGGCCGAGTAGCTCTGGCTGCGACTGTACAGCCAGTGTAATCTCAAGTATCTGGAGAAGTCGACAGGCGAGGAAGAAGACGACGAAGAAAGAGGAGAGGAAGAACAGAGAGCAGAGAGCGCGCAAGCGAAAGGGAGATAGCGCAGAGGAGAGATGAAGAAGATTCAAGGAGGTGGAAAGGCTGGCTGCTGTGCTGGCGCGAGCTCGCGGCGAACTTCAAAGAGCCGCCGCATTAGCTGTAAACTCATCCGTCAGCGTCGAGACGACGAGAGTCGACTGGCGGCGGCGGCGTCGGCGAAGTCGGGGATAGCCTGCACGCTCGGCGTTAGGTCGTTAGCGGCGCCGTCCGTCCGGCACACACGCACACGCGCCCCCAACAACAGCCTGTGTGTGCGTGTGTGTGTGTGTGTACACACGCACGCTACTCCCTCTCGACTCTTCCTCTTTCCCTCCTTGCTCCAGTCTCGCATGTTGCTGCTGCTGCTGCTGGCTCTGACAGGAAGGATGACGGAACGATTCAAATAACAGCCTTTGACGGGGATTTCTTACGGGTGGCGGAACGGAAACTGCTCAGGAGAGGGAAACAGAGAGTGAGAGAACGAGTGAGCTCGGACCGACGGCGACGAGATGAGAAGCGACGAGCTGCTCTCTCGCGTTTGCGTTTGCCCTAGGATACGTGTGCGAGCGCGTGTAACTCGAGTTGTTCCACTCGTTGGAGAAACAGAAGGCGGAAAAAGCGCTTTGTCGGATTTCTCAAAAAAGCCGGGGTGGAGTCCTAGACTCTATAAGATAAATTACGTCCACTCAGAGAGCACTTTAGGAGTGAATTATTGGTTTGAAGTTTAATAATTGAAGCACTATAAAAAGATTAATTGACAAACACATCCCTGATAAATCTTTGTTTATTAAAGGTGGTTTATAATGCGCGGTACAATGGTTTCGATCTCACAGGGCCATTTATTGGATTTAAAACTTTCTCTAAGAGAAAGTTTTGTTGCTGCGTCGTACAACATAATTTTGGTGTCTTTAAGCCTGCTAAATCACAATGTATTTTGGAAAGTAATGCAAGGTACAAGGTATACAGCTTGTACCTATAAGGTGTGTGTTCAATTTTGGTATTCTATAACACCCAAACAGAGAAATGGCAGGTTGAAATTGCAGACATTTCAGCATTGAACTAAACTTAAACCGATAACATTGGAAAAAAAAGTGGATGATATTGGATATGTTTTTAAATATCTAATCAAATTGAGAAACCAAAAATATTGGTTTCAGTAGGTCAAGAAATTGAAAACATGAAAGCAATATTGAGTGTATTTTTGAAGTATTAACATTATTGCCTTTTGAATAAGAGACCTAAGCTTTACCTACACTGTAACCTTTATTGGCCCATTTCTTTCGGCGTTAGAATAAAAAAATGATACAACATTACAGTCTTGATAAATTATTAAATGAATTTTACAATTTCATCAAATATTTTCATGTAAATGATTGCACAACTTATTCTTGGGTGGATCCATGGTACAAGAGAAAACCACATCAGGTTCCGCGCAAAAATTGAAATGCGCATCTCGTTCCACGCCTCTCTTTCTTTTATTAATACACATTCGCGCACGCACACTGCTGTGGATATAAGTATCGCCGCTGCTAATCTCGTCGCGGAGAAATCGGTTCTCGAAGACTTTATGCAGTCGGAGAGATAGGTACGCCGCCGTGGAATTTCTGGCACGTCAGTTCCGAGATAAAAAAGGGGCGAAGAAAGAGGAGTAAAAGCTGCGTGGTGAAAAAAGAAGGTGGAGAAAAAGCGAGACGGGGAATTAAGAGGCTCGCTCTCCCTCTCGCGGGCTAATCTCGCTGCAGTATCGAAAGCCCGGTAGCGATTGAGAAAAGGTCCCCCGGGCGACGAATATCTCTCCCCCCTTTCCCTCCCCTCCAACACGCAAACTGCCTCGCGCAGATCTTGTTTAAAGATGCCCTCGCGATCTCCGAGCTGGGAGAATGACGTACTGCTCGTCGCGAGTACTTATCGCTCGATAATTGGGGTGCAATCAGAAAAATGTTTTTGCGTTTAATTGATGCCTTCGTGCGGATGAACGATGATACGAGGCCACGAGATCGCGCGCGGCTTCCTTTTGGTCCGGTTTCTCGGGAATGAATTAAGGGTACTGGGAAGGCTCCGTCTTACATACATCTTCTTCGGCGTTGCCGCGAGAGTGAGCTGTAATGAGGTTAAGTGCCCGCAATGACATTGAATTACGATCTATTAATTTTTTCTTCGGCGCCCCTTTCATTTTCAAAAGTTTGACGCGTCTTTACAGCGCGCACGCATACGCGGTATTCCACCAGCTGCTTTTACGGCCGGGAGAGGGATTATACTTACTTACCGGCGTGATTTCACAATTGAAGTTACGGCAATCACTTGTCAGTCGCAACTGTCGTAAATCTTAATTTGTACAATGAAAGGAGGCATTATGAGCGTCGGTAGCAATTATTTATGGCTTGGATTAAATGAAAGAGAGAATGTGTGCCTACTGTACAAGGGGGCCGGTATTGTTGGCTTCATAAGCCGTAAGGCCGTAACGATTTAGGCAATAAATTCTGAGTCATAATTATTAAGATGTTGAATAATGGATTGAATTATAGAGGCGTTGAAGAGTATGAAATATGTATTTGTTTACATAGAATTATGTTTCACCAACAAACTGATATTGAAAAGTAATGTACAATTAAAGTTCGTCCGCACAACATTTCGTGCATATGTTTCGAAACTTGTTGTACAAACCCGAAATAGGGTTCCCGGCAAAATCGTAAATCTCGTCGATGGCGAAAGGCGCGAATCTCAGCGAAAAAGCTCATCGCGGCGCACTATATATAGCAATCAATCCAGGGAGAGCTCTCTGACGCCTAAGCCGCGATACATCGCGCTCTTGGCGCGTGCGCACCGTTGGTCTACGGTCCGATAATTAAAACGCTTTCGGTGAAATTGTAGGCAAACACGGCGCTTAAGTGGCTGTCATTCGTAACTCGTGGCAGTCGGTAAGTCGTCCCGACGGGCAATCAATCACCCGCCGCCACCGCCGCGCACTTCTACTACTCCGGCGCACGTCTTTCCCCTCCGAGCCGCCGCCGCCGCCGCCACCATATCGCCCCGGCCCATTACATTTCTATTTTGAAAGCTGCTTATTAAGCCCAGGCCCTGCCGCTGCGCGCGCGCAGGGCGAGCAGCGCGAAAGGAGACAGACAGGTTTCACGGTATAAAACATCGGGTTGTCGGAGACGCGGTCGTCGTGCTGGAGGAAGGAAGAGGGGAGGACAGAACGAGAGGGAGAGGGAGAGAGATAGAGCGAGGGGAGGGGGAGCGCGACAGCACGAGAGGGGCGGGAAGGGAAGGAGGGAAGGCGGCCGTAAAAGCGGTGAAATATCAAAGCCGGGATGGGAGCTGTCATCGTCGAGCCAACATCATGGGTGGCGTGTTGAATTAGAATGCTGCGCCTGCTTCCCCACCTCCGCGGCTGCCGCGCCGCGCCTCCCCGTCCCCTCCCTCCACCATCATTCTCTTTCTCCCGCCTGAGTAGGTGACAGGTTGAGCGGGAGAGGGGATAGCGAGCAGAGAGCGCTGCGGTCGCGGAGCGCTCGGAGCAGGAGGCGCGCTCGCGCGTCGGAGCTGAGAGAGCGCTCACTGTTCCCCGGGATCTCGAATGGTGCGCGTAGAGAGTGTGAAGCAGCAGCTATTGCCTGAGCGCATCGATCCCTCTGCTACTTTGCCCGCGGTGCTACTACTTTGACGCTGAGTGAGGAGCGAGCGTCCGACGGCGAGCGATTCTGCCCTGGCAGTCCGCCGCAACTAGTTCCTTTGAATACAGTGCGCGAATTTTTCGCTACAAGCAGCAGGATTGGGAGGAGAGAACGTTCTTTTTCCATTTTTTTATTATTTTCTGGTGCTGTGAAGTACCTCTCTTGTGAATAACCAAATGGTTGTGCTCGAAGAGGGCAGTATGTTGACCACAGGACACAATCAGTATCTGCAACCGGACTACCTTTCTCCGCTTCCAACTACGGTTAGTATTTCTTACTTTTGGTCATATTTTTTTTTACAGTTAATTTTTCCTTTTACATCAAAAAACACTAAAATGTATCGTAGCAGTGTTTGTATCGTTGTTGTATCAATATCTTTGTGATAGATTAAAATCATGATGATTGTAAACCATCCGGGCTAGATACTACTTCCTTTCTTAATCACTTCTAACTTGTATCAATATCAACTCTTAAGAATTTCACATATAATTATTTATGAACAACACTATCTCCAGTCAGTCTCACTATGATTTGCGGGCAATCTTACGCTTTAACCATTATCTCTGACACAAGTTTGAAATATAGAATTTTTCGAATGATTGTCTTATCGTAATGTGACTCATCGGAAGTGATTGGCATAGACTCCAGACTCATTAATTGCAGGAAAAAACTTTTTATCCATTTCTACTTCTCAAAAAACGTGAAAAATTCATCTTTAAGTTCGAAACACCACATCTAACCATCATTTTCGTATTTTGCTTACAGTTGGACGCGAAGAAAAGTCCGCTGGCTCTGCTGGCCCAGACGTGCAGCCAAATCGGCGCGGACTCACCCTCGAAACCGTTGATCTCGTCGATGGAGAAGTCATCCAAGGGCGCCTCCGCTCGCTCGCCGCCGGCAGCGAAGCTCGAGCGCAGCCGCGGCAGCCCATCCGACGGCGGCAGTCAGAAGAGCACGAGCACTTCGTCCGCGAACAACCTCGCGTTCAAGCCCTACGAGACGAATGTCGTCTCGACAAAGCGCCCGGCTGTCGACTCGTCCGACTCGTCCTCGAGGCCCGCCTCCAAGGCCAGTGTGCACAGTGCAAGTGGCAACAACAACGACAGTGCTAACAGTGCCAGTGATAGCGCGGACAGCGGCACCTCGAGCCACAAGAAGAGCCGCTCGACGCCAGTGGGACGCAAGTCCGCCTCGCCCGCCTCCAGCCAGCACACGTCCGGCAGCCCCGGCGCGACCCCCTCGGAGCGCCGGACCCCGGCCGCGGCCGACCGGGACAAGTCGAGCGCCTCGCCGAAGAGCAACAGCGGCGCCAGCCCCATCATCCGCTCGGGAATGGAGATCCTCTCCGGGCACGCCGGCAAGGAGGCCGCCGCGAGCCTGCAGAGCATGTACAAGGCCAGCGGCATGGGACCCTTCGGGCCCAACTCGCTCTGCTGCCCACCCGGCCTCGCCGAGAACCCTGCCTTCCGGCCGCCCTTCGCCGGCGCCTCGCCCTTCTCGCACCACCACGCGGCCGCGGCGGCGCTGCTCGGCTACCCGGGCGCGGGCTCTCCCAACGGCAACCCCTACCTCAGCTACGCGCGCGTCAAGACCCCGTCGGGCGGCGAGACCCTCGTGCCCGTCTGCAAGGACCCCTACTGCACGGGCTGCCAGTACAGCATGCACAACGCCCAGATGATGATGGCCGCGGCCGCCGGCGCACAGCAGCAGGCGGGCGCCTGCCCCAGCGGCTGCACACAGTGCGACCACCAGAAGTACAGCCTCATGGCCCTCTCGCCCATGGGACCCATGCCGCCCCCGGGCTCGCTCGCGGGCTACCCCGCCTCCCTGGCGGCGGCGGCGGCTGCCGCGGGTGGGGGCCGGGCCCACGTGTGCAACTGGATCGCCGGCGACGCCTACTGCGGCAAGCGCTTCGCCACCTCGGAGGAGCTGCTGCAGCACCTGCGCAGCCACACCAGCCTGGCCGCCGGCGGGGAGTCGGCGGCGGCCGCGGCCCTGATGGCCGGGCAGCACTCGCACCCGCTGCTCTCGCCGACGGCCGCGCTCCACAGAGCCGCGGCCGCGGGCAGCTACCCGCCGCCGTCGTTGAGCCCGCTCAGCGGCAGGTACCACCCGTACGGAAAGCCGGGCGCGGGCCCGCTGCCGGCCTCGCTCGCCGCCTCGCCCTACAGCGCCTTCAACGCGCTCGGGCCCTACTACTCGCCCTACGCCATCTACGGCCAGCGGATTGGCGCGGCCGTGCACCCCTAAGGCCGCTGAGGCCGCGATTGTCTGGACGGTGTGGCCCGTCGCTCAGAGTGACGAGTTGACTCTTCTTCCCTCCCCGGCGCACCCGTACGGCGGGTCTTCTGGTGTCGCGTCCTCGCCCGACGGCTTTGCCTCTTCCGCGGTGCCTGT
Source organism: Torymus sinensis (assembly GCA_030522985.1). NCBI lineage: Eukaryota > Metazoa > Arthropoda > Insecta > Hymenoptera > Torymidae > Torymus > Torymus sinensis. The sequence goes on along the minus strand of JAPYZP010001145.1, from coordinate 13,997 downwards.
GTTGCGTGGATAGCCGCCGCTGACTTGGCACTTGATAGACTGACGCGTGTCCGAACGCAGTGATCTGCCTGCTCCTGTCCAGTATGGAGACATGGCCCCTCATCGTGTGTACCTTGGATCGCGCAATTGAATAAATGATGTGAACATGTGTATGCGTGCGTGTGTGAGAGAGCGAGAGAGAGAGAGAGAATGCATGAGCAAAAAGAGAGCCGTAGCTTCTTTTTTGTTGGACTCTTTATTTTGTATTTATTGAACGTGCGAGAGGCAGGAGGTGAAAAGGAAGATGCTCGGTCGATCTTCTCTCGGCGGAGGGAAATACTCTTTGTCCATAAATGTAACTGTGATATTGTACCGTTTTCGAACCGTCGAAGTGTAGGAGAGACGCGCAAGTTCATTCTTTTCGTTATTAAAAATTTTCATGAACGATGTGTGCGGAGTTTTACGACGGCAAATACGACTGCCTTTGTGCATTAATTTATATCGTTTTATTTATTTTGAACCATGGCAAACCGGAAGAAATAAATTCTCGCACGAGCAGCGAACGGACTACTGAGAGAACTTTGTCAGCCGGTCATGCATGGTTAAAAAAATTGTATATTATGCGAAAGAAATTGCGTTTTGTTTCGTTGAAAGAGGCTCTGGGTGATACGATCACTCGGCGAGCGTCGGACGAGCGATTGCGCACTCACTTCTGCTAAGATTATTGTGCTCCCTTGTACTCGCGGTCCGACACGCCGCACAATTGTACTGCGAGGATAAATGAATTACTTCACTTATATATAATTATTATTATGGATCATGAGCACTGTAAATACGACCTGTAAATATCGTTGAGTTTCCATACCGCTTTAATAAACACGTTTGTAGAATCACAAATCTATTGTCTATTTTCAACAATCTCCTTTTATTTATCCTAAATAAACCTCTCGACCCATACGATTCCTAATAAAAAATTAGTTTTATTATATATAGTTGACAATTATTCACACTTCTTAGTTCATTTTATTTTGTTTATTTAATACATTTTTCAATCTCAATTTTTTTATTGACTTATTCAACAACATTAACTTGATTATTATTAAAAATTAAAAGATTATTTTATATAATTCAAATAAAAATAAATAGTTGCATAATTAAACAAATATTTTTGGATTAATTAAATAAATTTTGCTTGGTATTCTCGTACAAATATATTATACTTTAAACAAAAGATAGAAACTAAATTTTATGCAAAGTTTATTGGATATTATTGTTATTCATTTTGCTTAGCAAATTAATTTCGAAATCCTTTATTCAATGCATTAGTAGAAATAGCTGACACTATTCTAGAGAAAATAAATTATAATTCTATTGAAGTTTATTAGTATTGCATCAAGTAGATAGACACTTAACGACCATATTAAAATTAATACATTGAGACATATTTGGAAAATTGTTAAATTCAATTTATAGAGATATTAATTTTATTCCAGGTATTCTCTAAGCCGTAAGGTTCAATCTGAGACAATGGTCTTCTATAATTGTCGAAAATTTGGTAATATAAATGAAATGCTACTACTGTTCAATATTATACAGGAATCAAACCTAACTATGACCGGTATACAGTATAAATACAACAGATACACGACCATACATGCAAGTGGATGGATAAGTACGTGTTGCACATGTTTGTGTATCATTTAGTGCAATTTTTCACTGTTACATTTTACGAGTTCTATCACACAGTGAATAATAGAACGAAAGTATAATAAAATTAGGCAATAACTTAATGTAGGTCTAATTATTAAAACTAATTTTAACTAAACATTTTAAATCGTTATGACTATGCGCAGCTTATTAAATTTCTTGCAAAATTACAATATCAGTCTAGGAATATCTTATAATGAAAAACTTATTAAAAATAAACTGAATTTTTTAAATAAACTCTTATTCCATTGGCTTCGATCATTAACACTTGCTTGGAATTAACTTTGTTTAATGCAGACTCACTTCAACGGATGATAAAAATTGAATAAAAAATTCATGAGAAAATTAATCTATATCCAAAAATACCTTGGTTAGTAAGTGGTTTGAAAAAATCTATAAAGTTAAAGAATTTGTAAAAATGTACGATAAACAAGAATAGTTGACTGGTCAAAACGATTTCCTGTTGCAGTATTTACGATAAGAGAGACGCTGAGCGCATCTTGAAAACTATTTTAATACTCTAAGCGGTGACAAGACCAAAATAGCAGACTCTTAGCTAGTAACCTCGAGAAAGAAGTGCTGCATGCACGCACTTAGGAAGCGCGAGAGATGCTAAAAGTCACAAGTTAGGGAGAGATAGAGGGAGAGGAGTAGGCGAGCCAGAGCCCGAGATATACGAAAAGCAATTAAGAGGTCTTTTACGAGGGTCTAATTTACCTCGCATGTGTCGAATAACACGGGGAGGCAGGCAGCACCGTCGCGTCCCGCCGTCGGCAACCGAAGAAAAGATAGAGAGCGAGAAACTTTAAAGTTGTACGCCTCACTCGCCGGATTTCCCATCCCCCCGCATATATATACACCACTACCTCCGAGGGGCAATAGAGAGGGAGGGAGAGAGAAGGGGAAGAGCGAGAGAGAGAGAGAGAGAGAGAAGGAGAGTGAACGCGCCCGCGAGTAAATTTATTTCTTTCATTACGAGCGAAGCGGGTCGTGAGTTCTCGGATATCAGCGGTGCAAGGCGGGGCGCATAAATCTGCAGTCTAGAGCCCGCGCGCGCAAACGCGAGGGTGGGACGGAGAAGAAGAGTGAGAGAGAGAGAGAGAGAGAGAGGGAGAGAGAGAGAGAGAGAGAGAGAGAGAGAGAGAGAGAGAGAGAGAGACAAAGATATAGGTATATACATACATGAATCCTCTCCGTTTCCTTCTTCTTCTCTCTCTTTTTCCCGCCTAGCGCGCACCGCCGGTAGCAGCTCGACGGCTCAGCTGAGGCCGCCGCCGCCGCCGTCGCGCGCGAGTGAAATATTCGGTGATTTTACCGCGACGATGAATGGCCCCGGCCATATTTTTCCCGGCCATTCCTCAGATTGGAATTCGTGTTATTTCGGGCGATTACGCGCCCCGCTGAATCTCAATTAGTAACGCGTCGCCCGAACGACGCGTCGTGCGTTCTTTGTTTTATATATTTTTCCGATCTGCTCCCCTGCGCTTTTTTTATAAATGATGATTTGTTTTTACGCGCGACGCCGGATCTTTAAATTATGCGCGAGCAGTGCGTTTGTTTTTGCACCGCCGTCGGGCTTAAATTATAGCTTGATTTACTTTTCACGACACGGCATATCGTTTATAGTCGCACGCGCAGGCCATTTAAATATTTTTCGCGGCGAGGGTAAACAGCTGCTCTGTGCGCGCTTTGTCGTGTCTCGTGTCCTCTCCTTTTTACGCGTCCAAGTGGACGTGGAGAAAAGATTTTGTTTACCGACCGCACCGTTCATCCGAGTATTTAGTAGCCGAGGATTTTATTACTTTGTTATTTGAGACATTAGTGACGCCTAACAACTGTACCAAGCTAAATTATACACTTGGAACCCGTTTCTAAAAACGAATGGCTCGTACATCTCTCGTCTATCGCCTGCCAGGCGTCTGCTCGGAGAAATGACGCCCCCGAGCTCTTCGGCGGATGTTTATTGATTTATATTGGAGACTGCTTGACATCTTTATTAGTATCGAGCAACAATATCTTAGCGCTAAGATCTGACGCAACGCCGCGATCCTCCTCACATTGTAACGTAATACATACAGCCTAGGACGTTACGTTCGATTTACATCCGAAATGAATACCGTCCCATTCGATCATCCATATACTCTCGTCGCGAAACAATGAAGATTTACGTGCCTTTTTTGTCTTGTATATAGGAGCACTGGGCGTGCGAGCTGCCGGGAGTGTATTTGCGATGGCGACGAGTCGTTATTTACTTCCGCATTAACATACAATGCACTTTGGCAACGCGACGAGTGGATTTCGTGCGCGTCAGTCAACTTTCACGCGCTAGGTTATTCCAAGTGCCTGAGCGTTATTTGCAACGCGATTATTCTCTTCATTTGCGGCGCACACTAACAACTTAAACTCTTGCGTGTGCATTGAGTTGATCGAGAGGAATGTATAGCAGCGACAAGATTTAAGACCTTATATTTTAATGGCACAATGTCTTTGTAAATGATGCTGTATATGTATATACGTATGAGCTTTTCAGGCAACATTTTTCACTTCAATTATGAAGGCTTGATGATCATTATAGTTTAGAAATTTCATCAAAATCAAAAATAAATTTATCTTACGAAAAATATATGATTATATGCATTTCCGATATTTTCATTAATATTCACACTTTCTTAAAAGTTTCGAGAAGGAATTATTTTCACTTCGCATAATGCTTAAACATGTATTTTGAGTAACCTATTAACGGTAGCTAATCTATCGTAATGGATGGATTATTTCTCGAAATCGTCAATTTATTAAAATCAAGTCTTTCTAAATATATATATAACTCTCTTATTTACATACATATATTCGACTGCATACATTTAGATTGACTTTTCTGTCTACTTTTTGTCATAAATAATACAAATTTTATCACTTTTAAGAAAATAAAATTAAAGGAGTTTTAATAAATTCGTTAAAATCGTGTTGTAATAAAAAGTATATATTTCTCTTATGGGGTACTTAACCCATATGCTTTCGGCTTCGAAATAAAAATCCTGAAATAAGTCTTGAGATAAAATGAATTTCACTACCTATAAATGCAACCGTACGGCTATAAAATCTGTAAAATACTTACGTTTTTATTGTGTGTAACGTTTTTAAGTGATTCTATATCGTCATAATTCCAATAAATAGCAGGATATTCAACCTTCTCAGTTACTGAAGTCGTTATAGCGAAGAACTTTTTAACTTTTTATACTTACAAGTGAAATCGAAATCTGTTTCACAACTATATTACCATAGTAACATTTTGAAATAATGTTAAGTCTTCTTATATTTACTTGTTTGGATATCATTCACTAGAAATTCTCGCTACATTAACGGTAAGAATCTTGAAAATAATATTAAGATCTTAAGACTTGTGAAATGTTTAGTACAACATATCTATACTGCGTGTCTATCTCAAGAAGTTAATTTCTAAATTATTTACTTTCATCGTTCAATAAAATATTATTACCGTTTTCATTGTAAGTAACATATATAATGATTAGAAAAATGAGCATTTTCTATTTCATTTTGAAACGAATCATTTGATCCCTTTGAAAATAAAGACTTAATCGCTTCTTGAAATTTTCTATTATAGCTCAAAATGACAATTAAGATGTTAATTCAATTAGTAATCAGGCAAGTATCAATGTCAGCTATTTGATTTGCAACATTTACGCAGACGATTATATGCCAGGTCTTAATTTAGTCTAGAGAGTTGCGTAACGAAGAGATAGGACAATGTAATGAAAAGAAGCAACAGAAATTAAATACGACAGGAGAGAGAGAGAAATCGTTCGTATGAGTGCGGTCGATCGCACTCATCACATATTGACATAAATAGTTCGTGAGCGCTTTAGCCTCGACCAATGATGATGTACACGATACATGATAGAAATCTGCTGCGTATGCGGCTTGCACCTGCTGGCGCCAAGTAACTGACTCTCTTTGCTCTGCTTATGCTGCGTACTTTCAACATTATTCAGTACTATAGATTCAACATAATGTCTATTTAATTTGACTAATCGAAAGCCACCTAGTATCTCCATATACATAAAATTCTGATGATGTGATAAAAATTTAAAATTATACAGGGGATTCAGTATAACGTGTTTTGATTCTCATATTGACGATTTCATTGACAGACGTATTAAATGATAACTCAGAAATTAATGATAGACGGAGATTATTTTTGTGAAGTATTTTTAAGTAATTTATAACCTGGAGAGATTTATAATGTATATATATATCAAGAGGAGATCCAGTACTAATTTAAAATCAGGTAGTACGAATAACCCATTCAACATATCTGTACAAGATTACGATAATTTTGTCCAATGTATGAACTGCGATTTCATACTTGATAGCTAAAGTTCCATTACTTGATATTAATGAAATATTGCTTTTGTAATATTTTATCTTAAGAAATAAATTATTTGCCGCGAGCGAGAATGTGTAAATCTACACACGTATGCATACACACATTTATGTTGTTATATATTGGTATTTTTCTCAATCAATCGACTTGTAAACCATAAAACTGTTAAACCAGCAATGTTAATACGTCCGCGAGTCCAATTGATTTATGAATGTAATAACGTACGCGTCCTGCCTGCAGCGAGCAGTCAATCTAACCGGATAAAGACTCTAATGTGTAATTAGTCCAGGAGGCATTAAGTGGCGCCAAAAGCCCAGACAGCCTCGTGCTCCATTATGTACGGTCCCATCGTGTACCCCGGCATCCCAACATCAGATATACATGTCCCTCCCCGATACTCTGAGCTCGCGCAAGAACGGCCCTCCCACGCGCACAGAAGCCAGCATCTATCCGTCCATCCGCGGCGCGAGCGAGCGACGTCCGTCAAAGAGAGCGCGCTCACTCTCTCTCTCCCTCTCTCTCGCGGCTGGCAATGCTGGCATCCCCGCGAGCGCGCGGACAATGCGGCGTATCAATAACACGCACACACACAGGCCGTAGATATAAAAGCGGCGGCAGCGGTATACACACTGCGGCGCAGGCCTGACGTATCGTTTGTAATAAAACACAAAGGGGGAAGGCAGCTAGCAGCAGCAGCAGCAGCAGCAGCAACCGACTTCCATCTCGCTCTCCTAGCCGCCAGCGGCATCTGGCCCCGAGTTCGTTCATCCTTGCCGTTATTAACAGGCCGTACGTCGTGCCGGAGTGAGAGAGCGAGAGAGAAAGCACTAAAGACCTGGCTCGTCGGCCTCTCTCTCTCTCTCTCTCTCGCTCGCTTGCTCGAGTCATACATCACCGCTTGAATGCGCGACGGCAAAGAGCAACCATAACTCATCCATAGACTGCGCGCGACTCGTTCGCTCGCGGACCTCTCTCTCTCTCTCTCTCTCTCTCTCTCCTCTCTCTCTCTCTCTCTCTCTCTCTCTCTCTCTCTCTCTCTCTCTCTCTCTCTCTCTCTCTCTTTCTCTCTCTCTTCTTTATATATATCGCGTGGCAGCACACTGCCTCCAGCGCCCGCCGGCTCTTTTTCGCTCGCTCGCTCGCGCAGTGAAATTGCTCGAGAGGAAAAATAAATCGCCGGATTGAGAATTATCGCTGTTTCTCGCGAAATCGAACAAGAAGGGTTCAATTGAACGGAATAGGATAAGAAATAGAGGGGCGCAGAAGGTATAGAATTATGATGATGTCGATAAGGTTTGATTGAATGCTTATTGTTGGGGAATGAAGTATTAGTCGCCGAATGAAGATTTATGGCCTCTTGTTTTTTCCCGCAGAGAAGCGCGCGCCGCGTATACGATATACGAGAGTCTCTCTCTCTGTGTGTGTGTGTGTGCGCAGCGCTGTCCTCGAAAAACGTATAATGCGGGAGATTAATGCAGCTCGACGCCTCTACTTATAAGCGATCTCCAACGCCAGATAAAAAGGCCTGCGGAGTAACTCATACGCTGATGGAACAATAAAACAAATTGTGAAAAAGAGCCGCTGCCTTTCTTTCCATTCTCTCCTGCGTGCGCCGCCGCACTATTCCAGCTAATCGGCTCCCACTGAATCATACGTCTATATACACTTACTCCACGTGCACCGGATACCAATAGCGCAGACTTGTGAGCAACAAACACGTTGTATGTTACATATGCCCCTCGCGACGACGGAAAATAATAGTGATTTTCACTTTACACTTGCACGCCTGCGTGTTCGCTTCGGCACGGGCCATTCAATTTTTTTTTCGTCACGCGGCGTACGTAAATAATATTAGGACTGGTAAAAACGGGCACAGTTTAGCGAGTAATAAAAGACACAATACAACGTTTCTCACTCAACCGAGTTTTCTCGCCTTTCTGCGCCCATAATCGCGCAACAGTCGTGGAATACACTCGAGCGCGGCAAATCGTGTTAATTAATCACTCGAGGTGAGCGCGCGCGCAAGCGCAAGCACTTGGCTTTTTCTCCTTTCCGTGTAAGAGAGCCGGGATTGTCTTTTTCTCCCGATCCCACACCTCTCCTTTACTCGGATACTGAAACTCGCCTTCTCTTTTCTTCTCGTTTACTCGGCTGACTATTGTTTGGAACTTGTATGGCGTTTCTGTAGGAGTAACTACGCTGCTTTCATGTTAACACTCGCGTATTTTTATCACAGTTAAAATCATTATAATGTTCTGCTAATAATTTTATTAGCGAAACGCGGCTCATAAATTTACATTTCATTTCACAATAACGATCTTACTATTAGCAAGAACAACAATGCTTATATCTATTACTTATGCAATGTTATGTAATGAATTTTTTCACTTCGATTAAAAGTTCCCTTTGTTTTCTATTATAAGGTCATGAAAAACTATTTTTATTGAAATTCATTTATCATAGTAATTTATATTAGTAATTTAGAAAGTGAATGCAGAAAGTCAAGACTTCTAAAAATCGCGCATTTTGGTATACTCATACTATATATGGTTTGATACACAGATAGATCTAATAGAAAAGCATTCAGAGAATTTACTTCGTGTAAGTATAACAATACATTGTAATGTAATGATATTTTATATCCTTTAGATACTAGTGCATATAACTAGGTATCAAAAATAAATGACAAGCCTTTTTTCGACGATAAAATTATTTTTTAAAATATTTTAAAATGTCCTTCCTGCAAACATTAAACATTTCAAAAGAAGAAAATAAAACTAAAGAACGTGAGCTTTCATTTTTCTTCCATAATAAAAAAATATTGATTCTAAAGATTCGAAAGATTCGAAAGAAATATTGATTTTAAAAAAATACACAAAATACTCTGCGAATACAAAAAAAATTGGTTTTTGCCATTTTTCAATAGATTTTCAAATATATACACTCATCTTTGAAGTGAAAAGTCACTCACTGGTTCAAACAAGTGAAAAATATCAACTAATTCTTTAATAAATATTCACTTATTTCACAGTGACAATTTGATGCCACTGCTTTAACAGGTGATTAGCCACTAAAGTACTCGTAGATTATTTTATTTATTAGCACAAGTAAACGACTTTTCACTCAATCAGCATTACAGAGTGCGACTCTCACTGGTGAAATGATTTGGATTTGAAGGGGGATATTTTAAAGCAATTAAAAACAAAAAAGTTATTGTCGGCAAAAAAGCTTGTCACCTGACCGACCGTATTTACGAATTTCTTTATATTTAGGAGGGTCCAGAGAAATAACAAAATCTAATATGGTGGTAGGTGTGCTCTAACAAAAAAAATTGTATTTATTTTTAGTATCCTGTTGTTCGATTTTTTCCGTAGAATTCCTCTTACATGAGTGAAAGATAACTCCATGCAACTGCATAAATTTTTCTTTGATGACCACTACTGATGTTCCTTATTGCTCATCTCTGTCTTTAAATGTATGTAAAGCTTCTTTGTATGAATCGTTTCATTATTTGATGTAATCATGTTCAATATTTATTTTCAATCTTGTCGAACATGAATCTAATTTTATACCAATCATCCTACTCTTACCGCAATGAGATTTCATTTTTATCAGACGTGATTTGTTTGTGTCAGCACTATATTTGTGTATGTAGTAATTAGTTATTATTATTTTTTAACATCAAAGACATAATCACTTTTTTTTACGCTAATTAATATACTATTAATTAGAAAATGTTTATTTAAAATAAATCGACTGATATTTCTAATAAGCTTGGTAAAATATGTACTATAAAAAGAGAGGTAAGAGTTTATATTCATTAAAATTAAATAAAAATAATCAACTGACAAAGATAGTATACATCGTCGGCTGTGAAGAAAAAGGCGCCAACTCGTTATTTCGGTAAGAAAAGTGCCAACTCGTTATTTCGGTAGGAAAAGTGCCAACTCGTTATTTCGGTAAGAAAAGTGCCAACTCTTTATTTCGGTAAGAATAGTACCAACTTGTTATTTCGGTAAGAATAGTACCAACTCGTTATTTCGGTAAGAAAAATACCAACTCGTATTAACGTTAATATACGAGTTGATGACGTTTTTCTTCCCAGCGACAGAATTGACCAATTTTCAGCTCTGTAGATGCCATAGTCGATATACCACTAGTGATCGGAGATAACTTCAATGCATGGGCAGCAGAGTGGGGCAGCGTGAGGATCAACTAGTGCGGTAAGGCACTTCTGGAGGCATTTGCATTACTGCAGTTGGAGATTGCTAACTCTGGGACAAAACCCACCTTTACTAGGGGAGGCAAGTCCTCCATAGTTAACATGACCTTCGTTGATCGAAGACTGACGGGGAATAGGTTAGACTGCCGAGTCTCCGACCGGCATACGGGCATCTACCACCAAGCCCTCGTATACCGACAGCAGAAGTCACGGAAAGTAGTAGATATGGTCAGACAACCAGGGATAATAAGATGGGCTCTAACTACCTTTGACAAAGGCACATTTCTGCAGATATTGGAGAGTCTACAGTGCGAAGTACCACTGTACCTGCGAAGGATCATGTCGAGCTACTTTACGACACAGACGATGGCATTCACTCCTACAATATCATAGGAGGTGTGCCGCAGGGTTCATTAGTAGGGTCCCAAATCTGGAACGTCGTGTACGATGGACTAGTCAGGCATCCCCTGCTAGAGAGCGTATCGATGGTTGCTTATGCGGACGACATTGCTCTTGTTTTAGTTACTAAGAGGACCGAGTAGATCGAGGATGTGGGAGATACCGCTATAGAAGTAGTAGCAGAGTGTCTAAGCAAAAACGGGCTGGGATTGGCAGTCGAAAAAACAGAAGCACTGCGCATGTCGCGTACTAAGAAGAAGAAGTACGCCACCTTCACTATAGAACGAAGAGAGATCACTATGATGGACACTTTTAACTATCTCGGGCTTACCCTGGATAAACAGCCACGGCGGGCGCTACTCGCATCAGTGGTGAGCTCCATGATTTTATACGGAGTCCCGATCTGGTCGGAAGCAGTAAGTAAGAACCTTATGGCGAGCGAGAGAGCATAATGGAAGGAGTAGCGAAGCGGATGAATTATTCCGGGTGCTAAGACGAAACCGTAGGTCAACAAGGACCAGCCAGGAGTGGCAACATCGATGGGACTTAGCGCGAGTAGGTAGGTGGATCCATCACATTATCCCAAATGTAGAAGAGTGGACATCTAGGAGGCACGGACTCGTCACCTTCCACCTGATCCGGGTACTGACTGGGCATGGGTGCTTCCGCAGCTACCTAAAGCGCGTTGGCGTGTATGAAAGCGCAGAGTGTCCGGCATGTTCTGGAGCCCGGCATGTTCGGAACTGATCCGAGAAGAGAAGGCGGACATAGTTATTATAAATGAGCAGTACAGAATAATGGACGCCTTCCTGCCCAGTTTTATCTGAGTTGAAGTAGCTGGTATAAGACTATACAGCTGCTACCTATCACATCGCGATTCAATAGAAGAGTTCGAAAGGTCCCTGGATGTTATCGTCGCCAGCGCTAGAACGTCTACGCTGCTAGTCGTAATCGGAGGGGACTTTAACGCTTGGACAACCTAATGGGGAATCAAGAAAATGAACCATCGCGGGCGCGCCCTACTTCAGACCTTCGCGATACTAGAACTAGAGATTACTAACATAGGCACAATGCCGACCTACACTAAAGGAAAAAAGTCGTCCATAGTAGATCTGTCGATCCCAGATTGAGTCGGGAAGGCTCATAGTAGGAAGTCAGTGATCGATACACTGGCAGCGACCACCGAGCTCTCGCGTACCAGCTCCAACCGACAAGCAGAACAGCGAGTATAACCCGAATGCTGAAGAGAGGGAAATGGACACCAGCTACTTTCGACAGCTTTTTCTGCTTTCTGGAAGGAACATATGTCGAAGAAACTGCTGAGGTTAAGGCTCAAAGCCTCCCGCGGACCATCACAGCAGCATGTGTGCCTCGATGTCCACAAAGACGAATCATTGTGGACGCCTCCCAGTCTACTGGTGGCACAAGGATATTGCGGTAATACGTAAGAGTGCCTTCGTGTTAGGAGGCTACACCAAAGAGCAGTTCATGGAACGCTGTATGAAGAATTAACGGTTAGTTATGAGAAAAAGAGAAAAGATCTCAAGATTGCCATCAAGAGAGCCAAAAGAAAGTGTTGGCAGGACTTCTGTGAAGAAGTGGACTCGTGGAGACGGCCGGATAAAACGGTCATGAATAAAATTAAACTCAGAGGCACCAGTGCTCTCTCTTATCCAACCTTGCTCGACAGAATAGTCCGAAATTTGTTCCCACAAAACCGGGAACGGCAACCTGACACTGGTCTAACGGAAACTATTGGTACAGCCGAGCTAACAGCAATTACCGAATCAGAAGTGAAGATTGCGGCCAAAAAGATTGCCATAAGAAAGGCTCTAGAGCTGGATGGCGTTCCTGGTTTAGCTATAAAGACTGCCGGCACTTAGGGTCGCGCAAGTTCACCTACGGCTCGAACTGCAAACTCCACACTCGGTCTTAAAAGGTCCAATTTACGCCCTAGGTACACAATATACTATTGCGACGTAGGCCTTACATTTAGTATTTTTCGACCTCTCTATGGGCCGCAAAATACTCATTTTGCGGCCTGAGGACAAGAAAAGTTACTCTAAGACTTCTTCTTACACTGAAAAACGGCGAAAATCGCGCATGTGTTAAAAAAGTAAGTTTTGATTAACCTTTGACAAGCAATATTCATTAGCTACAATTCACGGATAAGAATTTTTCCATCGGTCTTACAGTCTTATAAATTACTTACAGTCTTATAAATTAAATTAATTAATATTAATGGTAGTCAGATTGCCCTTGTTTATAATCACCCCCGCAGAATCTGAAATAAAAACTTAATTAAACCCTGGAAAAAATATTGTTAGCAAAGGACAATCTGACTGCCACCCACCACCAAATTGAATTATCATTAGCTACAAATTAACTAATTTGTCTAGCTAAGAATCGGTAAAGCTTGAAGATATTGATTTTTTGGAGAAATCAATTTTTTAACGTGGTTTTACGAATTTCATTTGTTTTAATAAAGAATATCGATACTTAATCGTAAGAAACAATCTCTGCGATACCGGGAAAAGTAAAAATTAAGAAATTAAGAAAAGTTGAATTGTTAGGTTAGGTAGTATATCATCGCAATGAGAATACGTTTTCCTTTCTATTCTTTTCATCCTTTTCCGTCTTATTTCGCTTAATTAAAATAAGAAAGAGTTCAAAATCTAACACAAAGATACAATTAGTACGAAAACTCAGACGATCTAGACGATGTCTATACTACACACGTTATGTACCATACCTATTTTTTGCATTTTGTTCTTTCCCATAAGGTTAACTAATAAGTCTAAAAACGTGACGTTATTGCCGGGATTTCTAGCTAATTTTTAGCTAAATTTAACCATATCCTGAAAATCTAATTAATTTATAGCTAGAATGAACTTAAGATTTATGTCAGGGTAGACTAAATAAAAATAGTTTATACCACTCTAACCTCAAAATTATAACTTTAATATGATTATTCGGCTCTCGTGATATAAAATACGGTTCGAAACTGGCGTGTAAGAAGATTTTTAGCTCATGTGACATTTCTTTGCTCGCGTGTAAAACGTCACATGAGCTAAATAATCACCCAAAACAGTCCACTTTTGAACCGTTCGGTAGCGCACAAGCATAGCAAGAGCAATGAGCCCGGTGCAATAATAAACTAATACTCAAGTCACGGATAGGCGTGAACTAACAAGGAGAGTCCATGGCCTCCGGGAAACGGATTTTCGCGGGCATTGGAGAGTCGATTTCTAGTACCTAAAAATGAAGCTCAGTGCTGATATTTCCGTC
>JAPYZP010001144.1:0-18584 GCA_030522985.1 Torymus sinensis | reverse complement strand
GAAAACTACTATTCGGCTACTTTTTCATATTTCTGCTAAATTATAGGATTCTGCAATTTTGTCTGTTCGGTAAACTTAACTGTCGGTGTTATATAGGAAAGTCTCTAGAACTTGAGATTTCTTGTCCTATTTTATTTATTTATTTTTTTTTAATTTATTACTGCTATTAGTTTAGCGCATAAGAAGCACATAAACGGGATAGGATCGGAAATCATCATTTTTAACCTATAGAAAACCAGTCCTGTAAATCATATTATTGTTGTGCCATGCATGCTAAACTTTGAGCAAGTAAAAAATTACCTAAAAAGTCCATTTTTGGAGGAAAGTCGCATTTTTAATAGTTTTTTACATGCTCAGAGTTTAGCGTGTGCGGCACACCAATATGGTTTACAGGACTGGTTTTCTAGATTAACAGTGAATATTTTGCACCCTGTCTTGTTTATGTGCTTAGTACGCTAAACTAATAGCAACAATAAATTAAAAAAGAAGGGGGACAAAAGAGTCGAAGTTCTGGAGATTTTCGCCATATACATTCGGCATTTTTAGCTTTCGGTAAATCCCACTTATTTGTAGGCTTTGTTTTGACTAATACGGTAGGGTAAAAACTACATTAATATCATTATGTTGACATCTATATACCCATAGACATGTATATAGGTATACATTACCTATGAAAGTTATGGAAACTTTGAGAATTTTTTCTGAAAAAACTATAAGTCGAACGTACAAATATGTAAGGACCTTTTTTACTCAAAATGAGCCAAAGAATGCCAATATATTTTTTGTTTTTAAAAATTGTTAATAACAATTGTTCTTTGAATTTTTTTCGCTGGCCAACTACGAAATTCGGATTCAGGGCTTCAAAATACATAAAAAAAATCTAGGTGGCCGGTGGGGCATGCAATCGGCCACGAAACCCGAGATGGTACCCAGACTATTACAGACCAATCAAAATTAAGGTAGTTCACTCAGTGGAAACAGCACTGTTAGAATTTTTATTTTTTAAATAATGTTTTATTAATTTGATAATCGAAGAGTTAGTATATGTAACAAATATATACTATAAGGAACATGAAACAAATTTTTTCAGACATATTCAGGCAATAGTTACCATGATATTGTTGCAATTACAGACAAAAACTTCAAAATCCTCATACGTTTTTTTGTTTTTTATCCGATCTTGACGAAATAAAGCTTATTTTGTTCGTTAAGAATTTTTAAGGAGAGTATCCATGGGAATATTTATGATACGAGTTACCAGTGCGATGCAATATCAATTTGTTTAAGAAAAGTAAGTCAAGTTTTGATGAACAAATTGATATTGCGCCGTACTGGTAACTCGTATCATAAATTTTCCTACGGATACTCCCCCCTGAAATATCTTAACGAACAAAATAAGCTTTATTTCGTCAAGATCGGATAAAAAACAAAAAAACGTAAGATGATTTTGAAGTTTTTGTTTAGAATTGTAACAATATCATGGTAACTATTGCCTCAATGTCTAAAAAATTTTTTTTTATATTCCTTTTAGTATATATTTTTTACCTATACTAACTCGCCGATTATCAAATTAATAAAACATTATTAAAAGAATAAAAATTCTAAAAGTGCTGTTTTCACCGATTAACTTAAATGCTTCACAACATCCGGCTATCGTTCTTTTAAAAGCGGATACTATAAATAGTTGGCAATGCAAATGCAAGTTCATTGATTTAGAAGATTACGGATTAGAAGATTGTATAGAAGACTTGATACGCGATATTTGGTGAACTTTACATCCCGAATGATAAGATAAGCAAAATCTAGAATTATATAAAAAAAATGAAATAACTATTTTAACTTATAGACGAAAATCGTCACCACTTTCGACTACACATCAAACAAGTGTTACAGTCCTTCTCATCTACGGTAATTAAACAATAATTATTTTGGCAATGACAAACATCAAGGCCTCCCTACCATATTTGTTAAGTGTATACTGCTTCGTGAACTTGATATGACATCAACTGCTGAAGAATCACTATAATCATGTGAGCAATCTTTTTAAAAAGAGTTTTTATTATCATTAATTAATAAATATGAAATTACTTTAAATAATTTAATAATTATTTAACACGCAATTGCGTTTGCGATTGATCAATTATACCCTATTAACCTTTCTTACCCTCTAATGCCATTTTAATATGATATATTAATGAAAACATTTTTTTACTTGACAGCTTTACCGTTGGTATAATTAATAATCCTCATTTAAATATCTACTTTAACATTTTCAAACATATTTAATGAATAAAATAACGAATGACGCTACGAACTCAATTGCGACTCATTGAAAATAAACACACATTGAATTGAATTACATTGAATTGTAAAAAAAACAAAGCTGAGAATCTTCACCATAATCGTACTTTTTATATGCTTTGCCGTATATACTTTCGAACCGGCAATTATTGCGCTCCACTTTACAGAAAGCAAAAAACAATACATATATTAACAATAATAATTGAAATTGACGAGCGGCTCATCGCTGAGGTAGAAAAACACCTATTTGTATCAATACTGTTCTACATTGGAAATTGCATAACTTATGTAAATACTCATTATATAATCGAGCGGATCAAACTTAAAAAACCTTCGATAGCATTAAATTTGAAGTCTAGCTACTAGTTTGCGTTCCCGCGCTTTCACATTCTCCTATTATATGGGTAAACCCGTTTTAAAGTTTAAATAGCATTAAACTCACATAACGAAACTAATTTATTTTACATTATAAATGAATGTGAAATTGTAATGAATTTCATTATTAATTAATGCATATTTTAGGATTTAGGAAATTAATTAATTTAAAGTATACAATGTTGTTTATAATCATTACAAATATGGTCGCGGCTACCAGGAACAACACTGAATAAACAAATAAATTATTCTCGTTCATGAACTTGTTAATGTAAATAGAAAAGTCTAAATTTAAACAAAACTGTTTTGTACTAACGGTAAAACGTCATATAAAGTCAAGAATTTCATATTATACTTTGGATGTTATTTCAGTTTTATTGTTCAGCTGTATTTTGTTAGGCAGTATTTATATTTATGCGCCTTCTTACAGTAATCGCCAGAACTCTTGTCAAAAAACGTGCAATCGCTTGCAAGCTCCAGTTTGAATATATTTATATTTCGCGCCCTAACCTCAAATGATGAAACAACAACATCAGTGCGTTCTACGCCAATAAAATCAATTTCTTTCGGAATTTTCAGTCATCAAATACAATTTCCTTTGTTGCTAACAATGAGACGCATAAAAAGATAACGTCAAACAATGCAGCAGACGCAAAACTGAACTCCATGGCTATATAAACTATTAAAAGATCACGTAACCCCCGAACTATAACCAACCCTCTCGACCTCGTCAGCCTCTCGACCCGATCGATGAGAGACCCGGTCAATCAACCCTTACACTTGATAATTGAAAAAATCTCTCTCTCTCTCTTTTACACTTATAGCCCTAAATCCGAAAATTCGGAGCAATCCGTTTGCTCGCACTTATGATACATATCAGCAGTCTGTCTGACATAACCTTAACCCGTCCGAAAGCAGACCGCATCGGACTTCTCATTCCATCCATCAGCATTGCATGCACACGCACATATACAGCACACTTACTTACCCAGAGCTATCACGACTCCTCTGTCTCCGTCTCACTCAGCTCGAGAGAAAGTGCACACACACCGATGGCGCGAGGACTCAGACGACTCCGGGCCACGACGACGACGACATCCTCGTCCACCGAATTATATTGTGTGTGATTTCCCGAAAGACCTCTCTGAATATCTCTTTCTCTCTCTATCACACACGCGGGCGCTTGCTTTCGAAAAAGTCACATAACGCCCCCGACAGTCTTGTCTTGTACACGCAGCAGCATGAGCAGCAGTTGCTCGACACTCGCGCGCGCGTGCGGGCTGTCCCCACTCCCCACTCTACTTTACGTCGAGGAAAGCACTTTCACGTTGAGAGAGAGGGGGACGTTATAGGTGAATAGATGATGTGTAGTACTACACATGCGCGAGGTAAAGGAGATTAGGGCTCGAAAAATAATAGGGCAGCTGTCGTTTTGGCAACTCATAATGATAAGGCGGACCCGTAGATTTTTGTATATTTTAGAGCGAAAGTTTGATAATTTAGTTTCTTTATATACAGCTTTGATGTTTAAATTTAGGAACAATTATATGGAAACGATTTTAATTAAAATTGGAACAAATATTCCGTAAAATCGATTTACGAATGATAGCACGATTGATATGTGATATTATAAGTAGAAGTATCGATTTTTACTTTCTCGCGCACTTATTTTCTCGAAACAATTGAAAAATTAAGCTGACTTATTCTATTATAATTGTCTATAGATTACATGGAGTATATGAAGAAAAATTAATAGTTCTATTACAAAATTTTATGAATAATAATGCAAAACCCTTTTAAAATATAATAAATAATTTGTTTTATTTAACGTGATTTCATTGATTTCATAGACACTTACACAGTATTTAACACCATATTTACAATTGCAATAAAATCAATACCATTTCAAATAATTCATTTTAAAAAAGCTCAATAAAAAAAAAAGTCAAAAGAAATTTTTCATGAACAGAAATGAAACAATCACACAGCATGATCAAATAAAGCTCTCACTCATAATTACAATTTAGTACAAAAAAACTGACATTATAAAGCACTTAACAAGTGTAGGGACAACAAATTAACTAACTCCACCATAAATCAATTAGTTCTCTGTCCCTCTGCGCTAGAGTGTCTTGCATGATTCATCATTGATTCAACTCGATTTGCAGTCTCCCTAACGACATCAGAAATATCATCTGGCAATGTAGGTATATGAGCAGAGAGCCTCTTGTACATTGATTCTTTATTGCCTTCTATCTTTTTACGGCGTTGCTCTTCGTATTTGATTTGTTGTTTGTAAAAAATAGCATTCTTCAATAGCTCCAATGTACTATTGAAGCTCTTGGTTGCTCCATCCATTTCTTTAATTGCACTAACTGCGTACTCAACATCATAGCAATGACCCTGAAGCTGTTGCCTCAGGGCCAGTACCTCGACCCTTTTCTCAACCATTGGAGGCAAGGCTTTTCGAACGTGCTCTTGTAGCCTATAAAATGCCAAGGATGGTTCATTGGCGACAATGTGCATGTTTTCAGAAATTCTTTCCGTGGCTGAAAACAAAATAATCATTTTACAATCAATTGACATTTAAACATGTATAAATATGTAAAATTTGAAAATATAAATCAAAATATATTGAATATTTTTGAATAGCACACATAACCTTAATATAAATTAAATATTTATAATCTTTTTTAAACTGGTAATATTAACAAATACCCTTTTTCACCCTTGTCTCCAACTCCTGATCAGGTTGATACACTTTTGCCGACATTTTCGCACAATTTCCTTAGAACTTATTATTTGATTATATAGAACAACATCAACAATCAACAAATAACAGTCTTCATCATCTTCGCATAATCAGATCCCTATACTGCAAAAGCATCGTGAACGCTTTCATTGTCGTTTCTTCTCAAAATATACACTACACCCAATGTCCCACAAAATCCAAATATACTCAATGAAATTCTGCTCCGAAGCTCCGAAAAAAAATACTCTGGAGCCGACAGATAAAAGGAGTGTCAAAATCAGCTGATCGACAGATTGGCGCCGAAATGTTGTCGGCCGTGCGGCCGGAAGTCGCGTTAGATTGCCCCCTCCCGAACGACCACGAATCTGATCTTTGAATTCGATGAATCGCATGCATACCACGATGATGATGACGTGCAGCCTATGCGCGCGCTGGCGTCTCTCGAAATCCGGAGTACGTGGCAGAATACGAGAGCGGCGCTGGCTTCAGTCCCGAAAGCGTACCGATGCGCCACATGTGCCGTCGTCGCTGCTAGTCAACCCGGCCATTTGCCCCGTGTTTATTCGCAGGTTAGCCAGCGCTCCAAGGCAGGTAGGTGAAAATCCCTCTATTTCACCGTTATCTTCGATTTATACAATTAAAATTGCCCATTCATTGTGCAATGTAAGTGCGCGAGTTTTCATTTCTTCACAAAGTTTACGGTTTAAAAGGATATTGGCGAGTTCGTTGACGGTACAAAGTGTTATACGGTTAAGTGCAAGGTGGAACAACCTGTGAGCGACGCTTCGGCGAGTCGCAACATACGCAAACGATTTAATGCTTATTTTGAATGAATCCTCGGATTTGCGAGCGATCAAAGTCTCGCGCGGGATGTTACTCGGCGGTTTTTATCGCTTTTCGGGAAAGCGCGAGGCCGGAAAGCTGTTTATTCGAGAAATAATCAAATCGGAGCAGACGTCTCTGGGCGGACTTTGCTGTTGATTCCCATATTTTTCGTCGGTTCGTTGACTTCTTAATGATCTCTGATTTGATGACTGTTTTCTGTTTCAGCATGAAGCTCCAATTTTTACTCTGCGTAGCAGCTGCAGTGCTGGTTGCAGTATGTGGTGAGGAGGAGGAGACGGAAGGAGCACGTCTCCTTGTGGCCAAACATGTCCACAACAAGTACCTTGTTGAGAACATGGATGTTATTGTTAAGGTAGATATTCTCTTTTCGTTTATTCAATCTCTTTCTGATATTTTGTTCAAAAACTGAAATAGTCTTTTAAAAATAAACTTTAAAACGTTGATTATTGGAAACGTTCTTCTTAAAAAAATTCTGATGTTTTATATCAGTTACTTATATAACTCTTTTACATATTGAAATGGTTTATTAACTTTTACTTTTTTGGATTTCAGTACACGGTGTACAACATTGGTAGCTCAGCTGCCCTGGAAGTTGAAATCACCGACAACTCCTTTGACCCAGATAACTTTGCGCATGTCAGTGGTGAACTGAGTGCCAGGATTGACCGTGTTCCACCAAACACGAATGTAACGCACACAGTTGTTGTTAGGCCAAGGAAACCTGGTTACTTCAATTTCACTTCTGCTGAAGTGCTGTACCGCAGGAAAGACGATGCTCCCAGACTACAGGTTGCTGCCAGCAGCGAGCCTGGTTTAGCATACTTCACCTCGTACAAGGAGTACGACAAGAAGTTCTCCTCCCATGTGGTAAGTTCAAAGATCCTTTTTTTTTTAAACTAGAATTTACTTTTTCAACTGTACCTTTGTTTATATTTTTGAATTGTTAAATTTATGTTTAAATTTAAATTGCAATTTAAATAGTAACAGAAAGCTCATTATAGTAGTTTATAATAGTATATTATGCACCAAGGCGCCAAATGTATCATTCTCGGGATCGCACTCGGGAGAATTATGCATTTTCCGTTCGTGGTAGCATATAGTATTTTTTTGTTCGAAGGCCGCAAAATGATTATTTCGCGGCCCGTATATAGAGGCTGCAAAATGCTAAATGTATTTTGCGACCTAGGCCTTACATTTAGTATTCCGTCGCCTCTGTACGGGCCGCGAAATAGTCATTTTACGGCCTGAGGACAAACAAATAATTTTTAAATTCCTTGTAAATTTCATTTGAAAAAATTTCTTTCAGATTGACTGGGCTGCATTTGCAGTAATGACTCTGCCTTCCCTCGCAATTCCATTTGCCCTCTGGTTCTCCAGCAAAAGGAAATACGAAAAGCTGTCGAAGAGCACAAAGAAACATTGAATGTTTACAAAACTCATAATCTTAAGTAGAACATTTATACAAAGAAGTTATTTTTTGCGTGATTGTGAGAGGTGCGACTGTTCCGTTGTATACTTCGAATTTTGTAATAAACATTATTTATAAAGATTTACTTCAAACACTTTATTAAAAAAGCCCTTGCTCATCAATTACACTGACACTTTTTTAGTTAGAGAAAGTATATTTACATAGATAAGATTCAATCAATTTCTTGTTCATACAAAGTTTACTGTTGAAGTCTTTTCTATCACTTTCACTAATTCTGTTAGTTATTTGTTTATTGATCACATTAAGTAAATGCTTATGTTTTACAGTTTTGATTCCAAAATTTTATTCCTATAATTTATTTTAAAAATTAAAAAAGAAACAGTATAAAAATTTAATTAAACAAAATAAAACAATTCTGTAAAACACGAGTATTTGATTAACCCTATTAAAATTATTTAAATTTAATGATTATATAAAAGGAACGAATCAATGAAATTGAAAAAAAAAATAGCATATTTTAAAGAATAAATTAAAAAACTAAGTAATCTCAACTTCTTGGAATTCTATCATTACTTCGCAATGAGAGAAAATTTTCAATCATTCAAATGATAATAAATTGATTACATTCCTTCAGCTGCATACAGAACTATATAAGTCACACAAGAAAAAAAAACTCCATGGCATTTAAAGTACAAAGTTAACATTGAGATTTAACTCACACCCGTTCATTCACCTATTTCGAGTCACCGTCAATTAATTGACTGTTTCATTCTTTTATCTTTCTATCGTCTTAAAGTTCTACTATAATTACACTTTATATACACTCATCAAATATCATGTACGTCACTGTATAATGGTAAGTCTTGATTTCTGTTTAAACCTGAGAGTACTACCCGTAATAAAACTATTACAAGAAAAACGTTAGTCTTACAAAAATTATTGAAAGGTTTAGCAAATTTGCAAATCGTTTGACAGCCTTAAGAAGATGAAGATTCACAAACAGACAATTTACAGACAAGTTCTATTTTTCCTTGCGTTTGGTGTGAAATATCCTCGAGGATCACCGTACACTGGCTCAAACGCAGAGAATGGCCTTAACGGCGAACCGGGACTTCCTGGACTAGATGAGGTTGATGCATTGTTCATTGACGTTGATCCTGGTGGTGATTTTTTCAGCGGCGGTGAACACTTTTCAGCTGAAGAAAATATTTCATACTTTTAACAGAGCTTCGAAAAGTCATTATTTCATGAGATTTTCTTAAAATATCATCTTTGTAATTTAATGAATGAATTATGCGAATTTTTACAATATTACTTACCAAAAACGTTCTTATTCTTTACTGCCATGTCAACGTTTGCCATTTTGTTTTTCCAAACTGTAAATATCGTATATATAGTATAATATTTAAAAAAATTAAAAATTAAATATAAATATTTCAACTTACAGTGGAAAAAGGATATTGTTAGTATAACAAACGTTCCTAAGGTATAACGATGGAAGTACATGTAATCTACCCAATGGATACCCGAAATTCGTGGGAATTGGTCGTATTTAGGCACTCGGATTAAAAGCTGTAAAAAAAATTAATTTTTGTATTTTTACACACAAAAAAAAAGAAAAAGAAAAAATGTAACAGTAAAAAGCTCTAGTATTCATACCGAAACATTTTGCTTCGTCAGCTCATTTGTGATGATAATTTTACGACCTTGAACCTCGTCTTGATTCTGCGTTAAACTCAGTTTGTATTGCGCCACATGCTTCGTAAGAAACTGGCGAGCCCCAACACTAACTTCCTCGGGAGCTTCAATCTACATAAAATTAATAATATTTTGTTATGAAATTTAAAATACAAAGTATGATAAAAATATTTTTAATTTTATAAAATATTACTATTAATGATATATCAAAAATCATTATCCATTATCATCATCTACTCACAATAATATGTTCCAAAACGTGCGGAAGACCATAAATGTCTAAATTAGCAGTGGGAACTTCCTGTCCTAGTGAACTTAAGAATATTATTTCCCTCGTAGGAATGTACATAGGCGGGAGGTACGATACTTCAATTGGAGTTCCTTCTAAATCCCGACTTAAAGCATTAATCCTTAATCTAGTTTCCAGTGTACTAGATAGCACCGATGGTAATCCCATAGGAATAATATCGCAATAGTAGAACCCTAGAATAATCCAATATTTTTAATTAAAAATCATAAAACATAGGACAAAGTTACATTAGATGAACGAATCGCGGAAAAATAACTCACCAGTCACCATGTCAAATCGTGGCTTAGCATAGAACAGATCCTTGACGCCAACCGTCGAGTGTATAGGAGCAAACTGCACGGTGCAGATGAACGGGTAATGGCTCAGAGAGAAGGACGAGAGAGTTCTGCAACCACCCAACCCTCTCGAGAGTATATTGTTTTCCTTGATGGTCTCATGCTTGCCCTTAAGAATCAGTGGCACGCTAAAGATTTCTGTGCCAGTCACGTTCTTGCCCTTCAACGGGACGAGCGTCATTTTTCCTATGGGATTCACGGAGACTTCGACTTCATCACGGAGGTGCGTGGCGATGCTATGCTTTACTCGAGCGTTTCCTGGGCTTCGAGCTCGTCCAATACCGGTGATCGGATCGACGGACAGAACTTCCGGTGCTGAGGATTGCCAGTAGCCTGGATCTCCGTCCGAGGACAAGAGCGGCATCGAGAAACAGACTACGTCGCCGACGGTGAGGGTGGTCTAAGATATTTTAAAATTGAAAATTAGTAAGTTTAATTCACAATGTCGTAACAAACGTACAGTTTATTGTTGCTCGTACCTTTGTTGGGAAAAGAACATCGCCGATTGCCATGTGCACGTAATCAAACATCAAATTAGGATACTTTTCGTTGTACACTTTCACGATAAGCTCGCCATTCTCGAGGAATTTAGCGTTGACTGTATTCGCGTCGCTTTGAGTGAACGTTATCAAATCAGTGCGACTCGATAAAGTTTTGAAATCAATTTCGGCAGCATGGAATTTAGCGCCAACGTTGTCGTAATACTCAAGAACATAATCCAAGTCCATGCCTTTCGGTAACATCGTCAATTCTTCGCCAGTTCGGATGCGAACGTTCGATTTCAAGGATAACATCACGTAATGGATAGGTTTAATCTAAAACGAACGAATTAAATTAAAATAAGTACGATTTTTAACATTAAAAAATAAATAAATAAAAGTGTATGCTCACATAAACAGCAATCGTAAGGATTTGCTTCGAGCTATAGGCTTCAACATTCGTAACAGTAACAATTCCACTTCCATAGTGTTCGCCCGCCTTGAGTATGCCGTTCTTATCAACGGTAATAATGTTAGGCACAGAAGTCAAGGCCTGCGACTCTGCTTCAGACTCCCCGCTGATCTGCCCGCTCGTCAGCACCTTGTACGTGGTCGATCCAAACTTATCGCGATTCGTTCGTAATTTGATCGACGAATTAGGCGCCATGAATAAGACCAGTGACTCGGAAGCCACATCGTCGTTGATCAGTCGCAGCTCCTCGAATATCTCTACTTTTACGGAAGAACTAAAGCTCGGCTGAACGCGGCAGCCACCGAGAACGTTACAGGGTGTCGTCGCCGTTAGCACGATCGTCGCTATGCCGGGCTTGACAGCCTTCGCCCTCAGCGTCACCTCGTTCTGGTACCTGACGTTAATTCCTGTACCCTCGTACATGTTGTGCAGCGTCATCAGTTCAGAATCGCTCGTCGACCAGGTGAATACCAGAGGAGACTTCATGGAGCCGATAATCAATGGAGTTAGGTGCTCGGGGATACCGAAGGCCCATACGGGTAGCACAGCGCCGACTTTCACTCTCATCGTGGGTACCACGATTTTCACGCCCTCCAGTAGGATAACGCGGACTAGAGCGTGGTCTTGGGAAAACACGACCTTCTTGCCCTTGGAATCCTCGCCGACAGCTTTGGCAAAGATCGTCGTCTCGCCTGTAGTTTTTCCCTCTATCACACCACTGCCGTCAATCTCCAGAACCTCTTCGTCATCCGTGGAGAACTCGATCTGCGCGTTCTTGGGACCACCGACCGTAGAGATCTGATAGATGGTACCGACGAGTGTGGTGAGGTTCTTAGGGAGGACTTGAAGCGGTGGGAAGACTTGGATAAAGACAGTCTCGCTGCGAACCTCGTTAACACCCTGGCCGCTGCTGAACACAACCTGAGCCTCGCCTTCTTCAAGACCATGCACCTGGTAAAGAATCTTGTCAAAGGGCGCGCTGCCCTGCTCCTTCGCAGGCAAACGCTTGATGTCGATGTAGCCGTTTTCCGTCTCCACCTTGATATCCAGAGCATCGAGAGAAGGTAACATCATGAGGAACCCATTGGTATCGTAAAGTTGAAGCTTGGCGACGATGGATTTACCCTTCTCAACTTTATTCACACTCTCGACTTCGAAGCTCGCTAGTTGTTGCACTTCTATCTCTACCTCGGCGGGTCGCGAAGACAGGCAGAGATCGATGAGTTCGATCCTGAGGGTTCCCGACCTTCTCGGGATAATGCTGATGGTGCGCGTGGGCTCGACGTAACGCACGTCCGCTACTTCCTCGTTACTCAGAACGAGGTCGTAGTAGCCCGAGCCCTGACTGACCTGCAGGTAGTACTTGCTGTTCGGGTCGTTGAGGATTTTCAGTCTATTTGGGGTTATCACAGTGTCGTTGACTAAGAATATATTGACGCTGGCTTCGATCAACGGCGTCGTTATGGCACCTTTCTCGTTCTCCGTGGGGAACGGAGGATATTCCGCAGTAATTCTATATCTGTAAAGGAGTAAAGTAATAATATAAATTACAGAATGATTAGCAACAAAAAAATGAAAGATTTGAATTTTTGAATTTTAATTACCTTTGAAGAATATTCTTCTGATACCCTGTCACTTTGGCTTTCAAGGTCAATGAATCGATGTATCGCTTAGGTATGAGCTGCTGATAATGATTTTTCGGCAATATCACGTTATAATCAAAAGTTGTTTCTTCCAAGCTTCCTATCGGGATCTCAAGCGCTGCACTCGCAGACGGTTTCATGTTCCAGTCGATACTCAAACTCGTCACGTTATCGAAGCGTCGTCCATTCTGGTCTTTGACTATAACGAGCAGTCTCAGTGACTCCTCGCTGTGTGCAACGATTCGCTCTGCATTTTGGTTGACCGGACAATTTTTTCCATCCTTGAACTCCGGAAGCAGGTAAATAAATCGGGGTTTGGCACAGAGAACCCTGACGTTCGCAACCGCCTCGCCACCTCTGCAGGAGGGCAGTATCGGCTCGTTGTAGACATTGAATGTAACGTAGCTGTCACCCAGGGATTTGCAAAGAACTTTGAACACGGAAATTTCACCTTCATTGACTGTTTCTTGCTCGGATACTTCGAGGATGCTGTTGTCGGAGACACGCGCTTCTCTTCGGTAGGTATGTCTTACACCAGCCCAAGGTAGCGGTCCACCTCTGAAAATGATGTTTCTCGAGGAGCCGACCGCTAGGACTGTTTCAGCTTTAGCTGGGTACATTACTACGAGGGGTTCGTAAGCGGATACAGTGACATTATCAGTTAAGGTCCTGCCGTACGTTACCGAGACCTTAGAGGCACCAACATTTTCACTGACGATTGCAACGATAGCGCAAGCGTGATTAACAGGGTGAACGTTCTCGCTATCGGTTTCCACGAAGTTGCCGTCCGGAATGTCGACGTCGAAAGACAAATCTTGACAATCGTTGAATGGAACTAATCTTACCTCTGATCCATCGTGAAGCTCTCCGTAAAGTGCAATATGAAGGTGGATAACTTCACCAACTGCTGCCTCCATGGTGTACTGTATGATTTCTAATTTCGAAGGGACCAAAACGTGTACCTTTGCTGTATCACGATTGTGAACGTTGCGAACAAGTGATACCGTTACATCGGCCGTTCCTTTTTGCAATATTTTTAAAGCTCCGTTTTGCGATACACTGACAATTGCGGGTTGACGGCTGTTCCAATTATATGAGCCATCGCCACCACTTGCTTTGAGAGCTACATCATATCTATAAATAAAATACATACAAATATAGTAACTTAAGACTTTTAATTCCAAAGTACTCTAATTTATACATTGAAAAGATTAACTATATTTTTTTTAAATTAAATAAATATTTTGAAATATAACTGGATGGTTACCTTGTTTTGACTTTTGGATCCCATGGTAAAGCTAAGACCCTTGGGTGAATTGTGACTGGAGAATGGACTACGAATTCTGCTTTAGCAGTAAGT
This sequence comes from Torymus sinensis, assembly GCA_030522985.1. Taxonomy (NCBI): domain Eukaryota; kingdom Metazoa; phylum Arthropoda; class Insecta; order Hymenoptera; family Torymidae; genus Torymus; species Torymus sinensis. The sequence goes on along the minus strand of JAPYZP010001144.1, from coordinate 4,584 downwards.
TCTGGATGAATTGGTATTCTTTTTCCTTTATTATTGATTACACCATGCAATGTTGCTTCAACTACAGTTGTTCCTGTTGAAATTGGTACAGCAACAACATGAGTTCCATTTTGTGTTGTTAATTTTTTATCAAAAAAGTTGTCATTAACTTTCATTGTAACTTCAACACCTTCTCCAATATAAAATTTGTGATCCTTGCTAAAAGTATAAAATATTCATTAGTTCATGTTTAAGACTTACTGTCTTCAAAATTATTAGTGAATCTTTAAGCTTTACCTATCAAAAAGTTCAACAATTATTTCATGAGTATAGCCTAGAATAAGTGACCGAGTTCGATGAGGTAAAGCAGCAACTGTTATGTAGGTAACTTCATTCACATTGACTGTAGCAGTTGGTAGAATAACTCCATATTCTTCATGAACATTTTTGTCATACAAAATAACTTTGGTTCTTCCACCCATTAAAGCATAAGCACTTGTTCTGGCCTTATTGATTTCCAGAATATGTGGATTCTCAGCTTCCAGATAATATTGACTTGTTGGTATATGTATTTCTTCAAGACGGCCTTGATGAACCTATACAAAATTTTAATAATTACTTCTATTGAACAATAATTTTGTAATTCGGAAAGATAATAAATAACGATATTTACCTGTACTATCCTGTATATAAAACTGTCAAATGGCATTATTGTAACATCTGATGGTATAATGATCAAATTGGCAACTACAATAAGTTCCACTTCTACCGGAGGTACATGTTTATACTCAGGATGTAATAATTTCACAGCAACTTTAGCAGTTCCAGTCTTAACACCTTCCAACAAGACAATATTTCCTGTTTTTCCAATTGCATCAAGCATATCCACAGAATGAGGAGTTTCATAAGGTGACTCTTGGAAGGTCATGAACCTTAGCACATTGTTTGGTGCAGTATTAATTACCAAACCCTTCTTATCAATGTTTCCTATCTCCCAGGTGAATTCAATACCAGCTAATGAAGTGAACTCATTTCCTTGCTCATCATAAGCACGCACTTCAAAAGCTTCTGGAGCTTCTTCTATAAATAATTCTCTTGTAGTAGTAACCATGTTTAATGAAAATATAGCATCTACTATGACGTCGCATCTTAAGAAGTGTCCAGTGCTTACATCCTCTGCAAGGATGATAGCAGTCTTTCTAGTAGGGTCTCTGGTAACTGTTTGTACTATAACTTGTATAGAGCATGAGTTGTCATAATCCTCATTGATGGGTATCAAGCGTACAATGTCTGGCCGAGATGTAGACCTAATAAAATGCAAATACAACAGTACCATTAATTTATCAATCCATCTATTTTTAATATACAGGTAAGTAAATTAAGATTATAATTCAAAAGCAATGACAATAACGTATCGTCAAAAAATTAATTTTGAAATTATTCATGAAACAAAAAGTTAGGTTATGTTCAAAAACTCCAATTTTTTCTTGACTACCGAACGAAATAAAAATCCAAAGCCAAATACATTTCAAAGTACTCCAAATCAAAAATCGGTAAAAAGTCGAAGAAACATGAACTTCTTTCAATAATCGTAGGAAAATCTCACCATTGATAGCAACCGCCTTCGGTGACTTCGAGGGTGAAATTCACGGGGAAGTCGTTGAAGACCGGCAGCAGGACGCGGGGCACGTTGAGCCTGTCAGCCCACGCGAAGGGCGAGGCAAAAAGCAGGGCGCATAATGCCGTAATACAGGGTATTTTCAAGAATTTCCGCGATCCCGCCATAATCACGGCCTACATGTGTTTTTGCAAAACGGCGGTTTGGCTCGCTCTCTCGCTTCTTCCTCTTCTCCGAAGCGCGCACGCACTGATAATAGTGTCTGCCTCTGCGCACTACCCGCGGTTTAATAAGTACGCCGTCCGCACCGCTTTGGATGGATTTTCTTCGTGCGGTGATATCCGTGTCTCGTTGTTCGATGATTAAAATTTCGGATAGGTGGTTCTACTTATATTGTGGATAAGATCTTGTAGGATGGCTTTAGGTGGCGATTGCCGAATAATTATTTTTAGATTCAACGAATCGTTCGGCGGAGAGATTTGAATGTCGGCGGTCGGCGGCCATTGCTCGCGCGCGCGGGATAAAGATGGCAACACTGCGCAAAACTGTGGCGGATGAAAACTGGAAGTGTATTTCGTGTAATCGTGTATATGTGTGTGCGGCCACTCTGTGCGAGAACGATATTCATCACATCACGATCCGGCCAGTGGCCCTACGCGGATCGGGTTGTAAAAAACATAAAATCGTGTCTCTACGAAGTGCCGCGTCGACGATTTAGTGTTGATAGTGTCATAAATCAGCTGTTTTAGATTTAATTAAATGTTTCGGCAGGCTCGCTCGGGCATAAAAGAGCGCGGATACGGTGAGAAGTGAAGATTAAAATGCAAATTTTCATAAATTCATGACGTTTTGCGTTATTAATATACGTCGAAACAGGATTCCTAGACATGACGTGTTGAGCTATCAATATTGCCATTTAGTAAATAGTAATAGGCATTAAATTAAGTCTCTCATGGTAAGAGTTAGACTGAATCAGGCGAATACATATAGTTTATAGATTAAGGAATAATAAACAAAGTGCTGGGAGGATTTTGTGAGTCTCAGAGGCATGAGTATAGACAGTATGAGAGTAGGAGGAGGACGTTGTCCTCCCCTTCTTGTCGGAGGACTTCTTATTGCCTGCATTATGATGGTTTGCAACTGGTGGACCTTATCTTCAACAAATTATGAACTTGCCCGACAAATTGATGACTTGACTGAAGAATTAAAAATGAGGTACTTTCCACTTGTGCACTCCATTGTTTTACTGAGTCCACCAAAGTTTCTTTACATTTTATTCACGAATGAAATATAAATATTTACTTTGAATTTTTAGTGGAAAAGAGAGAGACCAGTGTATGACACAACGCTCTGAAATTGACAAGGAAGTTAAAGACTGTAAGGACGATGCAAGAACCACTCATGTTAAATTATCACAGGTGGAGGATGCTATGTCTACATGCACTAAGGAAATTGAATCTTATAAACGAACTGATTTGTCCAAAACTGCCACTTTAGAAGCACTAAGATTGGATAAAAAAACTATAGAGGTTCAACTAGATAAACAAAAGGAAGAAAATAAAAAGCTTGAGGATGAACTGAAACAAGTTAGTTTTAAAGTTTCTACTTAATAATCATTTTTATGTCGCATACAAGTTTTTTATGAAATTATCAAAAAAGTTATAATGTAAATGATTTACCTTATTACTATTTCTATAAACCATAGTGATATCTGACATTTCTTCTAGGTGAAAGATGATTTTGAGAAGTTTAAACTTACAATCAATGCACCTCAACCAAAGCAGATACCTGCGTTACCTATTGGTAAGTTTTTTAAAAAAATATTTTAATGTTGATAAAATTTGAATGTTGAAAGCATTTTGGACTCTACTAATTTAGCAAGCAGCACGGTCATAAATTCAGCGCATTTGGGTCCAATTGAAACGTCAGCTGTTCATGTTTCTGCACGGGGTCAAGAAGGAATGCATTTTCATGGGGTTCCCATACTGCCTCATGATCCACCTGGCGCAATGCGCCTGGCACCTCGTTTTTCTGTTACAAAATTAAAAGATTAGCTTATTGAATCAGTACAGAGTGTTCTATGAATGAGTGGTTTTTTTATGAGGTTTTTGTATTACTAACACTTAAAATTAGGTAGCAGTGTCATATTTTTCAGATGGAGACATAGACTGTAATAAAAATAACAGATCTGTTTTTAATATTAATTTTTAAAATGCTTTTATAATATTTATTTGCGTTACATATGTTATGTAGTTTGAAAATTTGATTTATAAAATATACTATTGTTATGAAATTACTTTTACTATATTTATTAACATAAACACATTAGTTAAAAGATAAGACATTTTAATATGGGAAGAAAATAAATAAAATTTGTTGTGAAATAGTAAATAAAATATAATAATTTTCAGCTCGTATGTTGGAAAAATCTCAAGCTAATAAAACGGCTGTAAATGTTCAGTTACCTCCTCAAGTAAATGCCCCACCAAATGTGGCAGATGCTGAACCTCAAGCACAAGATAATCAGGATAAAGATAATAGCAATATGAGGGGTAAATATATTTCTTTATGAATGATATTCTCCATAAAACTTTTATTTTTATTATATTTCATTGTATTTATTATTTTTATTATATGTTTTACTTTCGATGCTGATTTGATGAATTTTTTTTTGTAAAATTTGTATACAAAAAGCATATATATATAATTTTAAAATAACAGTTTCAATATTAATATTTTAATTGTTTTTATTTAATAATTCTTATAAAAAATATTGAAAACTATATCAAATATTTAATTTCTATCTCAATTAAAAATAACTTTAATTTAAACATTTATTTATTCATAACTTCTTTTTAGAAGATAATGCAGCAGAAGTCAATGGGATTGATGGAAATAATGCAATAGATTCGGAAATAAATTTTAATTTAATGTCTGATCCTAAAGCTCGCGATATGAAAGAGTGAAGGATCATTACTGTACCAGCT
>JAPYZP010001143.1:0-38675 GCA_030522985.1 Torymus sinensis | reverse complement strand
TGTCGCATTGTCTTGGAAGAACGGCGAGGATTTAAGGTCGTCTTTCATTCGAGCCTTTTCTGTGTTATTAATTTAATCTAGGTTATATTACGAATAAACATTTTTATTTCTCAAACTGTATGAGATATCTCATACAGTATATCTCATAGATATCTCATACGCGGATATACGAGTATGATCATCTTTCATTTACAGCCTTATTGCTAAGCTTCTCGAAACGAAGAAACATGCGCGTGTCAAAAGAAAAGGTGAAAATAGAAGGAAAGTGAAAAAAACATTCTCAACCATTAGGTCCAAGTGTTTTTAGGGGAGGCGGCAAAGAAAAAATTAGGAAAGATTCAATTCTCGCCGCTAAAAACGAAACTAAGCATCTGCGCGCGCGCGGGCGTAAGAGTGTGGCAAATGAAAATGAATGTGTTTGTATCGCGCAGAGCGGAAAGAGAATGGAAGCTAGCGCAGCGCTGCGAGGCTTTTCTCACCATTTTATTTTTCCGCTCTCTTTGTCTCCCTCCGGCGTCTCTTGGCGCCGCGCGCGTGCGCGTACGTGAGCTCTCTGCCGCTGTCTCTCGAGCTCTTTTTTTCGAGAACGAGGTTGACAATTTTTGTTGACATAAGTGCGTTAATTAGTTTGGTCACCGCTCCTCCCGCTTTGCTTTCTAAAGTAATTAGCTTTCTTTCTCAAGTTTTTCCCCGCACGCGGTGTGTTATCATCATGGCGCGAAAATAAATGAGAGAAAATTCTGTTATATTTGTTTCTCTAAAGAGATACGTTTGCCCGATTTTTGAAAGATTTAGAAAATAGTTGTGCTTATTTACTCTTTCAATAGCACCGAGGAAAGACGTTGGCGCTATGTGGTCGTCGCACCCCCTGAAATTACGGCCCGGCATCTAATAACCGTAGCCGTACGCATACACATACAGCGAGCTAACTTGCGTGCTCGCAACGACAATGCGCGATATTTCATAACAAGCTGCGGCTGGAAAGAGGTAGGGAGAGCGGGGTACAGCGGTTTACGGCGTTCACGTAACACCGCGTCTCGTAACAGCTCATTATCCCCCAAGAGAGACAGAGAGAGAGAGAGAAGAGAGTCAGTGAGAAATGGATCCTGCGCAGCTCCCTCTCCCCGGCCCCCGGGAGATTGATGGACGGTAAAATTCGAGCGATAGTAAAATTTCATCCCGAAGATTATAAATGACCGCGACCGTGCAAGGGTAAGACGAGAGAACCAAACAGAGCAGAGAAATACTCTCCCATTGTACGCGCGAGGCGTCCCGTAGCGCTGGACCGTTCTCTCCCTCTCTCTCCCGAGTCGTAACTATACTACGGCCGTGGTTCATGCGAGACTGCGCGCGCAGCTCGTCCTTATCGTATCATCTTTCTCGCTTCTTATCTCGAGCTCTTTTTTCCTTCGGCCTTCATCCGTGCGTCGCGGGAACGAAGTTATTGCCATGGCCGTTGACGATTATCAGCTCCTCGGGAGAAAGGCTGTAGAGAGAGAGAGAGACGTGTCGAGGTAATGGATCGGTCGGGGTTGTGGCTTTCCCCGAGAACTTTCCACGAGGAAAAGCCCGTAACTTGGAAAGAGGTGTAGTGGATGAGATACAAGTGAATAAATTGTAGTTGTGTAATTAAGCTTAAGGGATTTCAAACAAACATCAGTGCCAAAGCATATTCAGGTCCAAGTTTAAATATCTCATTTGATTCAATAATATCATTATATTATATCGAACATTTTTAATAGTAAGAAATACGTTATTTTTAAAATTTACTTTATATTTTTAATCCTTCCAATCCGGTTTAAATTTAATACCCCACGATGACGCAAAGGATTTAAGTATATCTACCCACTCACCTTTTTTCAATTCAAGTCCAAAGCCTGTCGTCATTCGACTTTCAGACTACTTTCTTCCACAATCCCCAAAAGATTGAGCGCTTTTTTACCTTTATCCTTACGTAAGCGATATTAGGGGTCATTCAAAAGTTAAAAATCAGCATTTTTAAGTATCATTTTTGACATTTTTATTACCATCGAGTAGGCATACTAGCGGACGTTTTCCAGATCGTCATCTTCTCTAATTGTCGCCGCTAAAATTCGTCCAAGGGCATCGCACAGAAGCTAAGCGGTTCGATTTCATTTAAAAATTTCCCACGTCAGCCGCAATAAGGACAAATCCAGGGCATTATTAATGACTTTGCGCACAATGAGACGACGCACGCACATATGCGTATAACCCATGCGTCGCACGCCACCTGCTCCGTCTCCCCCTTTAATCGTTTGGCCACTTTGACGTTTTTATTACCAGCGCGCGGTCTTCCACACACACAAGGCAAATCCTAATCTATACGCAATAAAAGTCGAGAAAGGGACAGAGTCCAAAGAAAGGGAAAACCGCCTCCACGCCCCGAAAGGAGAATCATTTTCCATCACAATAGCAGCAATAGCCCTGGCACACACACACACACGTAAAATCCTCTTATACCCGAGCGAACATCAGAAATAAATTATCCTTCTAAATCCGTATGTGTACACACATGTGTGTGTGTGTGCGCGAGAGCGGAGCGAGTTTGTTGACGCGACAGGTAGGAGCGGTCGCGCGGCGCAGGTACACGTATAGAGGCAGACATAGAGAATAGCTGAGCGCGCGCGACTGCACAAAGGGCAGTTATGCCTAGAGAGAGGGAGAGGGCGAGAGAGGGACAGCATCGGATTTCCCTTCCATCTATCCTGGGAGTCTCGCGCGTCGGCGCAGGTGCACACGTGTCCGTCCGACTCCGTTTGGCTCGTTGGCTTTGGGCGCGTCCCGATGAGATAAATGCATGCCATCCTCCCGCGTCGCAGCTTTTATCCCGCGCGTGCCTGTCGTGGTTTCGAAAGGGTTTTTCCCGCGCGCAACTATTTCAATAACGGGGATTAGCATATAGAGCGCGGGCTTGCCTGCAATTGCCGCGGTTCGCACACTTTTCCTTAATTTCAAGCTTTAAAGTATCCTTTTTAAACTTGAATAAAAAATTAATCTCGTACGTACGATAGAGTCATTACTTGAAATACATCAATAATACGGCTACATTTTGAAGCTGACACGCATTGTGTTACAACTCGATGCGATATTGAATTTTCATGTTTAATCGTCGATTTGAGCCCCTCGGAGATGCATCGCCAAGGGAAATCTATGAAAAATGACTCCGCCCAAAAAGAAGGAATGACACATCCAAAAGCGTATCTTAAGGCACTGAGGCGCATTAATGCAAGGGAATGCCTTTAATCATACCACTCTGGAATTGATCGATTTCCAGCGACTTGTGCACGCAATCGCGCTCTCATCCCCAAAAAAGGGGCTGCAACTGCGCGCGTGGCCCAGCTCGCTCTTCATCTGGCCAGTAAGCAGACTGACGGAGTTAGTGGCCGGTTTAAAGGGCAGTGGAATGCAGGCTGCGCGTCAAAGAAAAGCCGCTGGCGAGCGATCCTGCACTGCTCTCGAGCTCTCTTCGTTCCTCTTGTTTCTCCCTTTCTTCCTCACTAGAAATACCGCGCACGCGAGAGGGAGAGAGAGAAATAGAGATAGGTACTGCAGCAGCAGCTCGTGCAGAGCTTTTAGCAGATATCCGGGAAAGGCCGCCGTCGCGTCGCGGTCACCGCTATATATACGTGTACAAGTGCACGTCTTAAAATTCTTGCATGAGTGTGTAACGCGCGCGCGCACGAGGAATTTTTATGCGCAGGAGATGATTACATTGGCGCATTAGCAGAGACGCGCGCGCTTAGCGGTTTTCAGCCGTATTTGCTCCTTGCCTTTTTTTCGCGTTTCAGGTTTTTTCGCGGATATTTTTTTAACGCTGATACGTGCCCTCTGCATTAGAGTTTAGCGGTTGCGATGAAAGCGAAAACTATTCTCATTTGTAAATCTAATGGGCTATTCCTTTTTTGTTTCAGGTGAGTTTTTACATGGCCTGTGTGCTGGATACATATTAAGATTTTCTTCTACTGCTATATCTTGAAAAGTCGAGCAACTTAATGGTAATGTATACATAATGTGAGAAAAAGTTTATTTAAATATATTACTATATTTTTATAAGAGGAAAAATGGAAATATTCATGTCGGTTAAAACTAAAAGGCTGTTTTCAATGAAGTTAAACTGTGCGAACAAAATTCATGACTGTGCATAAAAATGCGTAGCAGCTGCGTTATATTAATTTAATAGTTCTATGTTGGTTATACGCTGTATCTTCCACCGCATTTCGTGTTCTACAAGAGCAAAATTATTGCTGCCATTGTAATTCTGATATTACAGTAAACGTCGATTTAAATTCCTGTAGTCTCTTCGCTGGTACAGTTTTTTCCGCGAATATAACGGTAAATTCTTCCGTAAAAGAATGTCAGCATTCCGTATTCCTTTTTTGACTGAGTGCACATTTTCAATTTACAGATATATATTACTTTGTTTTACCTACATCATCTAGCAGCGTAAACGAAACAACATGAATCCACTACATTGACACATATTTCACGTTTAATGAAAAAAAAAGTTATAAAAAATTAAAATCGTTGTTTCAAGTAGTTTATAATGCAATTTGAGCAAATCTACGAGAAAGCGTCTCTTTGCTTTGCAGTGCTGGCTCTGTATAGCCCATGAAAAAAGACACTAGAAGTAGTATATATATAGTTTTGTAGGAGCTACATCCAGCGAGCTCGAGAGAAAGCCCCTTGTGCACACGCGTTCGCGCGTGTTTTCCTTGCGCATTGCACGTCGATGCAACAGCGCGTGCGTTTGCGTTCCATGTAAATTTTAGCGTTCGAGATTCCTCCAACTCTCTAGGACTCGTAGGCGGAAGGGCCGAAATACTCCCTCCCGCGGCCGCATTGTCTTGCGTACGCGCGCACGCGCTCTATCCCTGCAACGGTTCCCTGCTCGGTCGTGATTCCCCGAGTTCTCAGCCTTTCTCCCCTACTCTACTCGTTCTCGCGAGTCACGCTGTCGCGCCAAGACGTAAAAAGAAGAAGGAGGCGCTTTTTACGAGCGGCAGGGATGCGCGAAATTACATTTATTTCAGTTGTTTAACGCCGACGTCGTTAAGAAGCGCGAAAGAGAGGGAGTTTGCTAGTATCGCGCTAGGTAGCCCAGCAAATTTGCCACTAGGAGAACAGAGAATGTGAGTCGACTGCTCCTGCGGCTCTTTGTTTTACGGTGTAGCGCATATAACCTTTTCTCACCTGTTCATTAACGGCCGGGGCTTGGCATGTTTAATTTTTATTAAGGCAACCGTGTCTTTTGCTCAACGTCAAATTCTTCTAGCCTGCTCTTTTCTCTTTTCCCCCTTATTTATTTTATTAATTAATTTAATAAACTACGCAACAGGAACCCCGGATATTAATTAAAGTCCTGAAATTTCAAATTTCCATATGCATTTTGTCAACGATCGCTGTATATTTTTAGTAAATTATTTAAATGTATTCAATTTTTCGACGTAACGCTATATCTGCTGAAAATCAGATAAATTATAATCACCCCATTCAAACGGTTTAATCAATGTCTCTTTAATTAAGTTACGTATATTTTCAACGTCATGTAGAGGTAACAAAAATTCTTTTGATCACCTCCTCCATTCAATTAATTTTAAAATATTCAATTAACATCAAAATCAGCAAAATTCAGATTCGTGTCTTTCTAATAATGAAATAAAATAAAATCGGAGTTTTTTTTATGTTAAGCCTCGCAAGTTAATGATTTAATGGAATTGATTAAATTAAATTAAAAAGTTGTGAATAAGGAAGTTGAGCATCAGAGATTTTCATGACGTCGTTAAAATATTGAAATAATAATAAAATTCAATCCTTTGTCGTCCAGTATAAATTCTTACTTGTGTATATAATAAAAGAAGATGTACAATGTTCGAAATGCAAATATTATAACTCGTATTGAGGAAACTAAAAAGAACAGAGTCTTGTCGCCGTAACCTTGGTGGGAACATAGAGCGAACGGTAAAAATCGTGGCTCTGCTGGAATCGCTACCGTTTTCATAGCCGTCCGTCCGCGTTGGCAGTAACGAGAGCGTGACAAGTGTTACTCGTCGACTCTATACGCGCGACGTCCGCGATGACCGCAAGAAGAAAGCCTCGCGTCTACGCATGCGCGGGGACAATGGACTTTTCCTTCTCGCCGATTTCCCAAGCGATTGCGGCCTCTAAGTACTTACTGCTGACTTTTCTCGAACCGCGCTGACCCCGCGACGATGATAGCATCGCGGCTAATACAAAAACCGGTATTATGACCTGAGGATTTACACACATACACAGGCGTCTACTCGCACACATGTGTGCGTATGTAAATGGGTGCGTCGGGAGGGGGAGGGACAAGTTGGGGCCGAAAGCCATGGCGCGCGCGGCTGCAGCGACGACGTGACATATCGCGCATATATAATGCGCCGGTGGAGAGCTCGCGGCGCGCGTTAATAACGACGCCCGCGTGTCTCGCTCGCCCCTGTGTACATGCTAAATACGCCCGGAGTGGAGCCGGTCACGGGACGAGGCGGCGATGAAAAACCGCCCGGGCGAAGTGTTTAATGCGCCGCAGCTAAAAAGCCTTCAATTTTTGCCGATTGATAGGAATTATGCTGATGAGGAGCAGGCGGCTCTCCGCTGCTGAGGAACGCGAGGTTTTTCGGCCATTGCTAAAATAACGAGGTTTTATGCAACTCATCATCATGTATTTTCGCTGCTATGCTATTATAGGAAATATAGTTATACAAGTTTATCATTAGTTTTATACCAAAGCTACTTTTCTATACACGCATAAATATTTAATATTTGAAATTTGTCAGTGACTGAGTGTACATGAGAGGTATTAGTCGTGGTATTATTCTGTTGAACAATACCTACGTAAAGTTTATTATAATCCAGTCTATTGTTGTTTTCCAATGGAAAGTTAGAAATATACGTAGTACTGTATGAATAAAGGATGGAGTTTATTAGAGAGTATGTCGAGCTGTACATCGTACATTGTAATTTGCGTTATTTTTTCAAGCAAACTATTTTATAAATTCATCTTATTGAATTATTTGATCAAATGATATTTTTATTAAAAATACCGTACGAGATAAATCAATTTCTTCTTTTTTTTTTTGTAATTCGGTAATAGCATATTTCATATAAAAATAATATTTTTATTATTCCGTTATATAAATAGTTTACTAAAACTCTTAAATCACAACGCTGACCGATCAATATTATTAGATATGAGATACGGGCGCAATGTCACTCAAGCACGCTTTGTTAAGCACTGACATAGCATAGCCCTTTGCGCAGAGCAGCGCTCGGTAACTAAAGGGGGCCGTTGTAGGAGAGGGAAGCGCCCGTAACACTAATGCATATTGTTTCAATTTTTATAATACACTTGAACAACGATCCGTTGCATGTCGCTCATTCACGCGCGTATAATCTGGATGAAAAATGATTCTGGATGTTAATCTTGTGACTCTATCTACGATAATATTGATAAATCTAGGTAAGCAGCTAGTCCAATATATGTTATAGTTAATTTACTTAATTATAGCTCTCTTACACTTCTCTTGATGTTGCAATTTAAAGGAAGTAAAAATCTTCAATGTATATGTATAAGATAAGTTCTTTTTCTATGTGTAAACGCATTATAAGAGCATGATTAAAGCTGACAAGTTTAATCTCTGAAATACAGTAAAATTCACTTGATCTCAAGTAATCAGTGCCAAAATCTTATTATGTCCCACGCTTACTACGCGTACAGTAATAATTACCGTTAAGTTCTCAGTAGTCTCCATGAGAGTATTCTCCTCACGTAACGAAAAATTTCATCACAGCCTTGCGTCAAACGAATTTTAATTTGCAGGGCCATTGAACTTGAAGATTCGACATTAGACGATTGTTGCTTTAAAAATAGCAGTTGTGTCTCCGTATCATACCATCAATAACATTTCAAAGTAAAGTAATATTTTTCCTTATCCATTCTTATGTAAGGAATTCAAGCTCCCATAAAACCTGTTTAGAGTATCTTGACACTTGAAATCTACTTGGATGTGTATCAGAAATTAAAGACAAAAAATCACTTATTACCTTATGCTAATGAAATATAAATCATCAATAAATAAGATAACGAAAATTTGCATAAATATACTTTCTTGCTACACATCATACTTCACTAAGATGGGTGAAGCTTTCAGACGCGCGCGTTCACTCGTCCCGAACAATATCCGCGAGCCGATAATTCATCGCCGCCGTTTTCTAAGGAATGCTAAGTGCTCTCTCTCTCTCTCTCTTTCTCTCTTTCTCTCTTGCGGATCCAGCCGCGATCTCTCGCGAGGTGCGCCGCTGCTGGCATTAATATTTATATTTCCACGAGTGTCGCGCTGTGCCGCATGACTGCTAGAACAGACGCGAGAAAGGAAGAGTTTTTCTATGTCATTGTATGGATATATGGCTTTTTTATGAACGCCTATTATAGGCCTGTCTTGTGGGGAGGGCGCCGATATGCTCGAAGTCTCGTATTTCGTGCGTGACACATACATTATAAGCGATCGAGGAATTATTGGTAAAACAGTGTAGAAATATGAGAAAAGCGATAAAGGAAAGGATTTATTTGTCACATTATTATTTACATGTTAAGTGTATTTATACGGAAATAATATATATGTATCTTGATAAGGCATAATAACAATATCTGTTGGCGTGAGCCCTGCGTTATGAAATATTTTGGTAATAAAATGGAAAGCAGTAAGTGTAGCGATTTCATTAATTTGCTGAGAACGAGAATTCTTATCTTACAGCATAATTACGCATAGCAGATAAAAATTGCAAAGCACGCAAGTCACTAATTTTTTGTCTTACGTTTATTTTCTACTTTATATTAAAATGGCTAGGGTTGAAAAAAGTTGAAAAAAAGAAATCTTACAATATTAATTTGTAGTCTCGTCCGGTGGATCAAGTAGAGAACGCTTATACGTTAATTTGACGACATATGAGCGGAGCCTTTGTAATAATTAAAAGCTCTGGAATCCTCTCGGTATATACTCTACACAGCTCACATCGATACTGCAAGAGGTTAATAAACTTTACAGAGTGCGCGCACGTAACCCGACTACCTGCCGCTATAGCACCGCTCGAACACGTGTCCGCTCGCTCCACCTGTTCGATCGTCCCTCGTAGCCACTGTATACCTATAGCACAGTGCCGTTCTCGCGCTTACGCCGCGAAAAATCAAAACTAAAACACACCGCCAGCTCTTGTTTACACGAAAAAGATGCGCGCTCCCGCGACCGTAATCCGATTTCGCGAGCGTGGCACTGCATCGTCGGACGTTGCCCGCTGCTGTCGTAATCGCGGAAGCGCGCGCGTATATATGCATCAGTATTGCGCAGGAGAGCAGAGCGAGAGAGTTCGGCGTTTTTCCGGCGGCGAGGAAAAATGCGTTTAATGCCCCGCGGCGTGCTCGCGCGAGTTTACTGTGAGCGCCTCGTCTAGTGAGAGATATATATATGTATAGGGGGGAGCGGAGGAATTTTAAAAGGGCTCTAAAACGCGCGCAGAAGTGCAGTTGTGTTTTTCAAGGGAAGTCGAAGGAGAGCTACGTGGCCTTCTTTCGACGCTAAGCCTGCGGGAATTTTAAATAGGACTCGCGGAGCAAGGGCCGCATCTTGTTGTGAAAAGGTTTTAAATAAACTTAATACACTGAATATAAAATAACGATATTATTTTTCTTGCTAGATATTGTGTAATAGCTCTATTTTTATCGGGCTAGTTTGCATATCTGTATCACAAAAGCAGTGTGTGGGGATTCTCCTATCTGGAACTCAAAAGACCTAACTTTCTTTAAGGGTTCGAGGCCTGTGCTCGTAAAGTATTGTTTACAAAAAAACTCTGATAAAGTAGCCTCTTATCGACGATTTTATGGGTTATTTAGTAGAAGTACCATGTACTAAAATCACTGAATGCTTATGTCAGATAGAAACTAAAAAGGTTTATTTCTTAGAAAGTCTTACAAGTAATACAGTTTTGTCACCCAGTAAGGTTTTCATTTGGTGAAATATTTGTGCTGCCGATCCTTTGTAACACTTTACAAAATACATGGCAATCATCTGTGAAGTGGTAGTCGAAGCCTGATTCACATAATAGAGAGAACATGAGATTAGTGGTGAAAAAATTGACGATCCATTCTAACGTTAGCATGCAGCATGTGGCAGAGTAAAAAAGTTCGTGGTTAACCAAACGATAAAGAAAATACTTTGTACGTTGCATCGTTTCTCCTTTCTATATTGCTCTCAAACTGACTCTTATACTCACATTAACTTACTTAAAAATACTTGTTCTTTTATTTAAAAAGATAAATAGTATAGTGTATATTTGTTATTCGCTTGCTTGATAAACAGCTACAACCTGCTAACTTGTTCATCTGCTCGAGACTCGTCTGGTCAAGATGACTTTATTAGTGGCAAAAACATAGACGAAACAAGGCGGCGAACATGAGCGTGGAGAAGAAAAAAACGCGGCGGCGGCGCCTTTCGGGGAAAAAAAGACCACTTGCGCTGCAGACGCCTAGCTGCACGCACTCGCTCGGCATACACGCGCGGGCAATGGTCTAACGAGGGTACATCCTGCAAGAATAATAAGCCTGTTCCGTACGTGTACAATTGCCGGAAGCGCAGGCTGACTCTGCGGGTCTCCGCGCCACGTCGTATACACATATACGCTGTACGAGCTGGCGCATGAGCTGCACAGAGCCGTGGTGTATGTGTGTAGGCCTCTCTCGTAAAGAGCAGTCGCGAGCGCACCTGTCACGAGCGCCTCGTGCCGTCGCCGCGAGGATAATTGGGATCGAGTCGCGACGCTTCGTGTCGCTGTGCGCGCTTTCTCTCTCTCTCTCTCTCTCTCTCTCTCTCTCTCTCTCTCTCTCTCTCTCTCTCCTTGCGCTTTAAATATGTATGTCGCTGCTGGAGTGGAGAGTGAGTGGACCGACGCCTGTGCCTCGTTCGCGCTTCATCTTGAGAGGAGGTGACGAGGCTTGTTGCCTCATTATGAGCGATAATTAAATGATTGATGGGTTTGTTGATTATCTTTCCTACAGAAAGCACAAGGGAATTGCTTCAAGATTAGAGTGTAATTTGAATAATCTTCTTCAACAGGGTATTAAGATTCAAATCAAAATTCTATATTTACTGACAGTTTCATTTAATTTTAGATTGCTCAGTCATTATAAACGCAGGCAAGCGCGAGAAAAGAACTATTGGGAATTGAAGATGCAGATTAATAGAAAGATTTTTAATAGAAATTATTAACTGAGGATTCTGCAGTCACAAACCACCTACAACTCAGAAGTGTAATTTATTCGTTCATTAAAACCTTCTCTCTGAATGTAGATCAAAGTATCTGGCTTTCCAGCTGTTGCTGTATGCAGATTTCGCGAGAAACAACGTGTTGTTACTGCTGACAAACGGAGCCCTGGGAGAAATTTTTAAGTTATGGTATCCACCGTGAAATACAGAGAAGACGAGATGTGATTTCTAGTTGTTATGGTAATGCACGGACCCGAGGGGATAAATTACATGGGATGCTTCCACTTTTCAGAGGTCGCGGACATATGCCCCGACTGCAATCAAGTTTCACTCTAGCAGCCTTGAAATTTCCTTGTTTGACTTAATCAAACGGTTATCCAATTCGGAGAAGCTGCGCGAACATGGCATTATACGAACAAAAATGTCTTATAAAACAAATTCTTTATAATTGATATACTTTCGAATGAACTGTAAAGAAGAGTATAAAGTGTCGAGTATAAATTTTTGAATCCACAAGGTTTGTTTGAACGAAAAGTAAGTTTAAGCTGTGAAAGGCGGCAATCGATTGGAATCCGTTATCGCGCGAGCGAAGCAGCAGGAGCAACATCACGAAGGGCAAGAGCAAGATCGTGCGCCCCGATCGGTCTCCACTTGTCATCGAATCCGCGCGTGCGCGCGCGACAAGTCGCGGTTTCTTGCCAGCGGGAGACGGCTGTGCTCGGCGCGCGAAACATATATACACCGCATAACGTTTGCCGCTGATCTGGATGCCGATCACGATCTCGACTGCTCGCGGGGTCAAAGAAATTGGCGCGCGCTTTATTTAAACAAGAAAGAACAATCATTGCTCCGGCTGGAATAATAAATTGCTTTTTCCTACAAGGGCATCGCCTTTTGCGGAACGGAATAACTTCATTACATTTTAATTAAGCCCGGCGCGTGGTGGGGAAAAAAGTTGAATAATATATCCGTTAATAACGCTGCCACTTTAAACAAGATTAATGGCCACAAGTGGTAAATATCGGGCAGATTTAAAACACACACTCATAACCAATTCATAAATATTGTGCTTGTATAAAATAATGATGGCCTGAAAGGTGAAGAATGAAGATGCAGTTTGAAAAAAAGCGAATGAAAAATAAATTTGTTATTTTGTGCGAAAGAAAGAATGATGCAGGATAGCACGTAGATCAATAGCGGGCTCGTCGAACTAGTTGAACAGCTCAATCACTGACACAGAAAAAGCCTCTTATCATCCGTGTCACTTTAGCTGGCTCTCGCTCTCTCGACTGTTCATCAGGCAGTAGCGCGGAACTAGCCCGTCGCAGCTCAATTCGCAGCCGAGCTGCGAGAGACGCATAGGGCGCGAGATACTCTTCAGCTGCTGCTGCTGCTGCTCCTCCTATCTCTCCATCTCGCGGCGCGCGTCCCTTTTACGAATCGGCCCTCTGAATAGCCCCGGCGAAAGAGGCGAAAAGCCAGCGGGCGAAGCCGGAGCCAGGAGCTGGCGGGGAGTGAACGGCTCTTTTCGCGGCCGGTTTGCCGATGCTATCTCCCGAAGCGGGCCGAGGGTGGGAGGGGGAGGGAGGGAGGGAGGGAGAAAGGGAGGGGGCTGCAAAGAGGCGGCTGCTGCTGCTGGGCAGCAATGGAAAAGCCCGCGGAGACAGCGTGAATATTAATACTTTCCGGCTTGCAGATTACATCTCGCCGGGAATGAACTCTCGGATTAAGTGCCGACTTTTCCAAGGAATCCGGCCCTGATGAGGCGCCGGCCGCGGAGACAGAGAGAGGTCACTCGGTTTTTTGACTTTTAATTGAATCGCCGGCCCATTTCGCGGTTCATTGCGCGGAGCCGGAGGATGGGGAGACAAAGGAAGAGACGGAATTGAGGAAAATCTGCTCCTCCAAGCTTTTCCTCTCTGCGCTCGCTTCCAACTCTTTTATTACTTCAAGATCAAGTCCTCGGCTGTCTTATACATTGAATTTTAATAGACAGCGGTAATAGAGATTCATCCTTTAAAGATCATTTAGTATTCAAATTTAGAATGAAATACTTCAAGTACCGCCAATGTCTTGCTTTAAACTAAATATACATTCTTGTGCGGGCAAAGGTAGGAAAATTAGTACTTTTAAATGGCCATAAAACAAGAGGCACGATAAATCCTACCCTCGAACAATATGCAATCAGACAGTGCTCACGATTTATGGGATTAGTCTAATTGATGAATTCTGCGCGGATAAGCCCGGAAAAGATTAAGACGGATCTCGGGGAGGAAACACACGTCGAGTTAATCGAAGGTGTGGAAAAGGCCCTCGAAGCTTCGATTTCCCCTCGAAAAATGAAGACGGCAGGAAGGGGGCGTTGAATCTCAGCCGGTGATTAATTATTTCGCCGCGAAAACCTCCGCGGAACTTTCCTGATATCCTAAAAGCCTCGCCTTTGGCTTTAACTCCGGAACTTTTTACGTCCCTTTTACGACTCGCGCGCTCGCGCGGCGCACTGATCGAATCGCGCTTACCTCTCAGCGATATCGAATGAGCGAAATGATTTCACCGCTGCGCGCGCAACGGAAAACTGCTGTTTTATTTGTTCTTTTAGCGGGGGCTTCGCGGAAGAAGTTTTTTTTCATTCCCTCCTTTTATAACCTGCGAGTTTATGCCCCGCACTTTTCAAATTAGGTTCCAGTTCTCGCTGTAATAATGAATCGTTTTATCATAACTTTAAAAAGTCTGCAGTTTTCACAGTTTTACAATATTTACCACGTAGTAAAGATAATTAGCTAAAGTAAACAAACATTTTCAAAAGCAAGCAATTTTTTGTAAAAAGAAAAACTGCCTTTTTCCACGCGTCCCTAAATTCAAATACCAAATCGGATATTAAAACATACAACTTGTAAAGAGTCACTCCAGCGTTTTCTGTGGCAGGTAACACTCACACACACACATCTGACCGAGTGCGTCACACAGAATTACACAGCCCGAGACAAGGCGGAGGCCTGGCTGGCGCTCTCCCGCTCAAAAGCGCACTTGCGCAATTCTGATATTTTCCGTGTCACCTTTTACGAGATCCCCTCCGGCCTGAATGAGATGCACACCTGCATTTACGTATGTCTACAAGTAGGGTTTGATGCCCCTCGAGAGAGAGAGAGAGAGAGAGAGAGAGAGAGAGAGACTTGAATTTATTAACCACTCGAGGCGTGCACGCCGCACCGCACTCACACACAGAGCAGTCAGCGCGAAACTCGAAAGTTTCCGAGCGCGCGCTGCGGTCGTTCCTTTTTCCGTTGCGCTGCACGAGTCGGCGTGAATGCTAAAATGAGGTTCTATTGCGTAAGGACGGAGCGGTCTGTTAAACTTTACTCTCAAAGATGCTGTGTATAGGTCAACTTGTGATTATAGTTATTTTCATACCAGGGATCTTTACGTTTCAAAAAATCCATCAACTAAAACTTTCCTATCTTATTTTTCATTCTACTATATCACCGGCAGTATACTTTAAAGAGCATCTGGAGCATCGCTTCTTCTGTTTTGTCAGTGTATGAGGACTAGTAAAATATTACTTCCCGAATTAAATTTATTCCCCCAACGCGAGCCATTAATAACAAAGTAGCTTCGACAACACGGCGCGGAGGAAAACAAAGCGTTTTATCGTGGCCCCGCGACGCCGTCGATAGCGAAAGTTGCCAAACTTGCAGCAGCGCCACTGCCGCGCGAATATAATAGATTTCAGCGTGTATTCGTCTTATGGCTGCAAGAAACTTGCCGAGGGACAAAGAAGTATAACAAGCGAGAATTTAGTTACTATACAACTGCAGTAGCTATACGTTTTCTATCGGGCAGGGATTAGATGCGCCTGCGCTTATACACACGTACATGCCTATTGGTGAAATCGTTGCAATTGTGTTTCGCTTCAAGCTACGCTACAAAAATATATCCTTACCTTTCAATTTAAATATGCAAATTATGGCTAAATTGATACATTTATAACTCGAAGGTCTGACATTAATGTTTTCACATTCTTTTGTTAAATGCTTTGAAGTGAAAATTTTTTTATGAAAATATTTCACAAATCCAGTACAATTGTCGGTTTTATTGCGTTATCTATCTCTCTAACGAGTTTTGTACATGCGCATGTAAATAATAATTCAGCAAACTGTCAAACGCACAGCTTAGTTCATTAAAAAAGTCTAACCAAACAAACTACACCAAAAACGCATATTCCCAGTGCTTTGCCGTGTTCCAGTGCTTTGCCGCGCGCGCGCGTCGTTGCATAAGGTCATAATGCAACACGCTGAAATCCCGCAGTCGACTATACCACTGGAGTTCGAACGACGAGGCAGAGAAACGTGGAAATAATAGGGCACGCGCGGTGCGCGAAAATTCTGGCGCAACATTTTTTGCGCACGCGAGCTGCATGCGCGCGCGAAAGTTACAAACTGTTTATCGGGGATACGCGTGCGAGCTCGCGGACTCGATCCGTGCAATCGCTTAAATCTCCCTGCTTTGCATATAAAACTGCGCGGCTGCAGCCGCACGGCGATTGGATTGCGCTGTTTTTTCGAATCGTCAACGCGAAATTAACGTCGCGCTCGTGCGCCGAGTGTAAACTCGGCCGCGGGGCTTTATTTCACGATGAGTTTTCGTTTGTTTTCCAGCATTTTCCTTTTGAATAGTAATCAGCAGGTGCGTGTGTGCCGTGTTAAATTTAACAAGCTCAATGTTTCACAGGCCCTAAAGTACTTGTAATTCTACATTCTTAATCGTTCGGCCGATAGCTGTTTTCGTCGAGGACGATTGAAATAATTCACCGCGAGCGGCAGAACCGAAGATAAGGCGGACTAGCTGGAAAGAGGTAGAGAGGGAGAGATATGACATTGCTGCGTGTGAGATTAATTAGCGCGAGTGAAAAGCTCTAGTGGCTTTCCGACCGACTGACAAGACAAATGCCGCGCGTTCTCGAAAAAGCGCGCATACGACGGCCGAGATTGCTTTGCGTCTGCGGGCGTTTTGTATCTCGGCGGCTGCGCCGGTGCGCGCAAAGGATCCCTTATCGCCCGTCCTCTGGGAGCGCGGAACAAAACCGCGCGCCACGCGAACTTGAAGAAAAGATAGCTGGCGCGCGGGCCCGAAAAGAGCGAAAAACTCGCCGCGAGACACGACGACGAGTGGAAAGGGGCGGGCATAATTAATGACGGAGGGAATGGGGATGGAGATAATGCGCGCGGCAGCCTTCCACGCCTCGTATGTTGGACAGAACTTCTCCAGCTCTTTTTCTTCAACATTATTAATCGTGCAGAGACATTACGATTAAAAGTTATTTTACGCAGGAACGAAAAGGCGATAAAAGGCTTCCGACCAAATATACTCCCTCAAATTATTCATTCCAACGTAGAGAAATAGAATAAAAATTCAATGCTCGGGAAAGAGCCTGGAATGTTTCATTGATGATATTTTCAGACATAACGCTCTGTCGTGTCAACGTGTGTTGCAGCTACTTTTGAAAAGAGCTCGAAACTATGAAAATTGCACGCAAAAAGGCAAAACAAACTGAATTAGAGGTGGAAAAGTTTGAAAGCTTTGGCGAAAAAATGAAATTACACATGCACGGTACAGCATGTAAAAATCGAGGTAAATTAAGATAGAAAATTGCGAGCCACAAACGAAAAGTTTCGCGCCAGGCGGCGGAAAAATGTCGGGACGACCTTCGGAGAGTCGCACATGGCATTAAAATTTCGTATAATTCGCTTTTCGATTCGAGTAGCGACACGCGGCAACGAAGCTTACGGTAGCGTAACTCCGGTGTATACCTCGACACAGACGCTGATTTCTCATTCGCTCGAGAGTTTCCGGGCGACACACGCGCGGCGGCAACTACTTTTTTCCGCTCCCTCCCCCCAACCGTCAAAGCGCAGCGCGCACTCGCGAAATCACTTTTCGAGAGGGAGCCAACGCGCTCGGCCTTTGCGCTCCGCACGAGTGTCTATCGCGGGAAATTGTTCCCTCCAGGATAAGTGGCCAGCGCCAGATTTGTCGAAAAGCAAGATTAATTCGCTGCGACGAATAGAGGGAGCGCGTGGAATATAGCGCAGGAATTGCGGTCAGTATTGAGGAAAATTGCGGCTGGAAGTTGTGCGCGCGTATGCACTGCTGCCTCGTTGTTTTCGTTGTTTGCTCTATACAACTCCGGCCGCCCGCGCGCGCGCCCGCGTTGCATATACTCGAAATAATAATCGCGGGGAGCAGGTATATAGCCGCGCTTTATTTTCCCTGGATTTGTCGGCTGGTCAGCGGCAGCAGTACTACCGCCGCTTCGTGATTTACGGCCCTGACGAGCTCAATAAAGCCTTATTTCCATTTGCGGCTATGATAATTATATGTCTAATTTATATTGGCTTAATTATTCATAATTTAACCTCATATTAATATATTCCACTAGCCTTTAATAAATCAGTTGAATAATATGGTTTTTTCGTAACTACCTGTGATCTATTTTATGCATTCTTATTTCTAACGAACATAACATTTTAAAATTCCTTTTGCAGAATTTCAAGCTGCCGTCGTAACAATATGTTCCTGTTGTGAAACGGAAGGGTAAAATTATGCATCACGCTAATTTCGTCCCTTTGAAAAGCAAAATTTCCGCGAACGCCAGGCTAAATAATCGCAGGACCGTTATCCGCTGGTTATTCTTCTATCATTAAAATTCCAGATTCCACCAGGCTATACGCCGTGTTCTCGGTGACATCCATTCACACCATCTCATCACCGTTACATTCGCCTCGAAAGTCATCGTTGACTCGTCGTCGTCTGCAATTCCTTCTGGCGTATGATGCGCATTCGGCTTCTTGGAACTTATGTGTATACAGAGCCTCAAAAGGGGAAGACGAGGGGCGTCGGGGCGTTGCGCAACTTCATTTATATAAGCAATTCGAGCAATTTAGCAATTTACTCGCGCCTCGTAATTGCGTCGCGCGCAATCGCGAAAAGCTCCTTAAATTGCGGATAGCCAATAGCCCGGATGCGCCATTGTCGCGTACAAACTAATTTGAATTTTCTTCTCCCTGTCACTTGCAGTGCTGAGAGAGAGAGAATTTTGCCGTAACCCTTTGTTTCGAACTACGCACGAATGTGTATAAGGATTTGCGTTGGCTGATGCGAACCGCAGACACTATAGCCTTCGGCTTGGATCGCCTGGCGATGCTGTTGTCATTGAATTCGCGGAGTGTTACCGAGTCCTATCAGGATTTGTCGCTTCAAGTACCTCTAATGCCGGTTCGAATGAACGAAATTTTCAAGAGCACAAACAGTGTAAAGTTATTATTGCGAATGTAGTAATAGGTAGTTGAAAATGATTTTAAAAAGGTCAAAGATGAGAGCATTAGCTGTATGATATGAGAACGCTATTCGAAATACGCCATCAATACACTCGCTCAGCTAAACATCCCTATTCCAACGAACAGCTATCGCTCTGGCAACGGTGACACGCGAAACTCGCGGCCGATCGATCGGCGACAAACCACTTCGGCACTCGAGCGCAAATGACGAGCACGTGAGAGCATCTCTCGACTCTGCGCGTCAGAGAGGCAGACGGAAAAATCCGAGTCCTCGGCAGCCCGCAGGCTCGCCTGGAATGCCGCAACGTCTGCGCGTTCAAAAACTGCCGATTATTCAGCGGAACGAGGCAACTTGATTAGCGCGCGGTTCCGCGTATAGTTATCGCCGCTTAGTCGCGGGGTATATTCAGATATAACTATACATAGTTAGAATTGAAGAAAATCGAATACTCGACAATTTCTCAATCCTGCATTCAAGACAGGAGGCAGCAATCGTGCATTCATGTCCAATTGCTGCAGAATCAGCCGTCCCCCCGCTAACCAAAGATAAGCCCCATAAAGCTCCGTCCTCCTTCGGAAAAATCCTGCGCTCGCGCAGGAGGCTCCAAATTGGAAAGTCCCGGAAGCGCCAGTTCCGTGCCGCTCGGTCGGGGCTGGAGCAGAGCTGCCGGTCAGCGGAGCGTCGTCGAGCACCGCAGAATGTTCGGGAGTTGATTGAATCAGGCCGCGCTCGCGCACTGATTGAAGTCGCCATTCCGCGCAGTTTCGATATCGAACGCGTCCGCGCGCGGCCCCCGCGGGGTAATTGGAATTTCGCCCGGCCTTGTAATACCCTCGTGTCGTCTCGCGGCTGCCGGCCGCGGGGGCGGGATAAAAAGAGACCGGGAGCCGAAGCGCTGTAAGCCGAGAAGCGTAGCTACAGGAAGAGCTATGCGATAAGGGGATTGTTTTCGTCTGCTTAACGTTTTCTTTTTTTCCTGCCCGAGCAACGGTGAGCGTGTATCGGCCGATTAGATTAGGCCAAACTGTTGTCGGGGATGATTCTCGCAGCGCTGAAACGCGAGAACTCGTGTCGCGATAGCCAGAGTGAATCACGGCGGCTCGTCGCATGCATCAACACTATAGCAATGCGATTAATTGGATCTCAAAATAAGCCACCGATTACGGCTGCTCATTTGATATTTAACTGCGATGACGCATATTTTTTAATTTAGTCTCTAAATCATGACGATGACTCTCGCAATGTAACAAGCTGTCATTGAACGTCGTATAAGTCATATTGGTGAACATACGACTTTTCCGCGAACTATCACTCCATCCAATATCGGCCATGAAAACTGTTAAAGAGTCTCAAGATAATTCGGACTACGCCTCACCTTCGGATAAAATTCCTTGCGCAACTATTTCATCTTATTAAATTGAAGCATCGTATGTGTTTTTATTGCTTTACGAATTGAGGATGAAATTCCTCTCCTGCTCGATGAAATTGTTCTCTTTCTCGAATAAAATATTTATTACTCAAGCCGCGGTATTAAAAGATTCTCAGTGGTTGCATAACGCTTTGAAACATTCTTTATTATTCCGCGAACAACGCGCAGCTCCGACGCTCACGTCAGCGACTAATCCGAGCCGACATCGAAATCTCCATCGACGTTGGGGGAAAAAAAGCCGAATCCCTCTCGCGCTCCATCAGCTCGATCGATCTGAAATCGATTAAGCAGCCTGCGCGCGCTCTCGGCCACTGCGCGACGCCGTCACATCTGTTTAGCCCGGCGCGAATTCCAAGTGGCGACTTCGATTTCGGCCGCGCTAGATGCAATCCCCGCGCGCGCAGTGTCGCAGCCTGTGCAGCGCGGCGGCGATTATGCAGTGCAATCACGTAGAAAGGCCATCGATTAGCCGCTGCTGATCTCCCCCTGCCCCCCTCTGCTGCCTCGCTCTGCCTCCTTGGCGATTCGACGCGCGGCCAAAGAAATCGCGCGGAGAATGAGAAATCCTCAGCCGGGCGCCGAGAATTAAAGTCACGGCGCATTCTGCTGAGGCGAGCCGGACGCTCCGATTGCGCTGCCGAGCGCGGGGATTGCAGCTTTTCGTGAAGTATGACCAAGTGCAGATTGCGTTTTGAATGGTTGAAAGGATCGGCAAATAATGTTTTAATGTTATTCTCTCGGGACGTCAAGAGATCCAATGATGCTTTTATTTATAGTTTTTCTCTTATTACGTACCGTTGTGACGCTTGCTCGAGAGCATTGCGTGGTACTTCTTCTTCTTCTTCTGATCGTTGTGCTGACTCGCCAGGGCTCGGATGTACAGTCGAGTAGAACCCGTTGACACTGCCAAACCATTACGGTATTGAAATCTTCTGATAATTGTCCCTATAAATTATCAGAAACGTTTCCATCATTATACAACTAAATGATTAAAGAATCTTGCTTTTCGAAATTTCATGCATGCACAATTAACTTCCATTTCCTATACTATGTAGAAGCAATGTTCGCATCAGTAACGCGAAGGGACGCAATGGTCCATCCTTTTTTCGATGTAAGCCAAGCGGACGCTCGTAGCCCAAAGCTCGCAATATGCTCAGACGCAGTCCCCCCATACGAAAGATAAAACATAAGTCAGCCGAAACGATAAAGAGTAAATCAATCGTGAACAGAAACAACTCACTCCCCTGATCGGAGGTCCGTTTCATCTGCAAAGTGCTAACCCCAGCTCGCGGCGTCTGTTTCTCTTATTTCGCGGCCGATCGCCCGCTCAAATGACGCGCGAAAAGTGCGCGCCGCGCCCACGCACGAGATCCCGAGCCCCGTGTGCACAGAGTGCAAAAGTTAATCAGCGCGTCGATTTGCAAGGCGGCGGGAGAGCGATTTTCTTTGTTCCGCTGATTTTTGCGCTGATCGTATTAATTGAGAATAGCTTCTGGAAAATCGCCAGTCTTTGTTAAGAGATATTGCCTCTCTGCGCAAGCGCGCGGGTAATTGAAAAGGAGAATGAATTGAATCGGGCCGAAAGGGAGAGGCAAAAGCGCGGAATGTTATGTGCATCGAGAATTAGCTTTCATTGAGAGCGCGTGCGTGCACATACGTCTGCTCGGGATGGAAAGTCCGCTGTATTGTGTACTTTAAATTCATTTTTGCGCGAATATTATGGGAGCGACGGATTTCATGAACATTTTTTTTTTACGCCCAATTGATTTTTTGCGTGCGCCTCGAGCTTTTGATTTGGCAAGTGTACCGGCTATTGCGCTGTATTTATAAGTATTTTGCGCTAAGGCTTCTGTATATCCGTGTGAATGAAGTTTATTACAATAGATATCGATTATCGTGTAGCGTGTAATCTACACTTTAATACTCTCAATGGGCTGTAAATGTTATCACCTACAGGATAGATTTATCTAATTTCCTATTCTAAAAACGCTCCATATTTCACTAAAGAATTCAATAGATTTCTATGAAAAATAGATAATTAAAAAAAATGTTTCCGTATCCAAGAGATAAAACGAAACAAAACAAAACATTTGACAAACTTTGTCCCCATTTTTTCCAATATAAAGAAAAAAAATTATAAAGGAATTTCACTAACAATAAATCGTTTCAAAGGTACCTACACTACCAATGAAACTCCACATTTCTAATCGTATCTCGCACGTGATTTTTAACGAGGGCCTCGTTAAAATAAATCGTAATCTTTCTTTTCAGCGCACATTAACCCCTCCGTAGCCGTGGCGCGTCATTAAATTGTGCTTTCCACTCTTGGAGAAAAACGCATCGCGCGACACAGCTGAAATTTCATCTTCGTATTTATGAGAAAACGCATGCGTTACTCTGGCGCGCTGGAACGATCGATTGGCGCCGATTTTAATGAGCAGCTCCCCTCGCATGTGTACACGCTTTTCCGCGGTGCATTGATCATCACTTTTTTTTCACGGCGAGTCGATGCTTAATTGGCGCTTGGAAAAAGTTATGCGCGGGCATACGCGCGGTTCGTCGACCCTCCGCGCCTTTACCCTGCGATCGCTTTTTGCATTATGCGCGTATGTACGCGTGAAGATTACGCGCTCATTTGGCGGGAAAGGGAGCGCGCGCCTGTTGTTGAGCAACGAAACCGTGGGTCGGCGGTAATGATGTTTCGTGATTTTACACTCGCATATATGTAGGCTGCACATCTTTTTGGTGTGGATATTGCGCGTTCCAGTTTGCTGGCGCTCTGACATCAATCACGTTGACGATGTTGCACGAATGATTTTATTAATGAGCGCCCGTGTACGGTGAGACGTTTGTTGAAGCTATTTGAATTACAAAATAGTCCACGTTTTCTATTATAGTTACTATAATGACGTTTGTGCAGATTAATGGGATTATCGTCGTATTATTAGTTTTCTAATAACTTTTATGTTTTTGAAATATGAAACGTCGTTGCTTATAATACCCATAATTCGCATTTACAGTGAATGATAGACCCGAAAATGTAATTTAGAAAAGATAATAAAGGTATTTTCACTTGTAACGCATCTGAGTCGCCGAATTTGCAGCGGAAAAAGATAAAAAAAGTATCCGAGAGTCTCCCTTTAAATAAATGAGCACTTGATTCGGCGACGGGAATTGCATTTTTTCCTTCGTTAGAGTGCGAAATTCCCGTGTCCGGTGAAAAACAGGCGAAAACCCAGACGAACCGAGAGGAAAACTTTAGCTCGCGCTGCACCGAGAACCGAGAAAGTCTCGCTCGCGGTCGGTCGGGGGGATAAGTGGCGCGGGGGCGTCGTCGCAGTAGGTGTAGAGAAACGTCTCGCTGTCCTCGAAATTTGCATTAATGTTGCATCGCGACAGCGCGCGCCAGTTCTGCAGGGACGTATAAAAGGCGCGCGGGGGAGGAGGGAGAGGAAAAAATAAAGCTCGAGAGAGCGAGTTTCGCGGAGCATGCGAGTGTCGGCCGCGACGACGACGCGTTACTTCGACGGAGGAAACATGTGAGAGGCGAGCTCCCGACTGAATTATACCTTGCTTATTCCTTGCGTCTGTTGTTTACCTCAAGTATTGTCTCAAAATTCAGTATTAATAACATAACATGTGCAAGAATTCAAGTAATTAAAATGGAACTTGTAATGATTAAATAGAGTAATATCGAATATATTTTGAAGGCTTTGTAAGGTATTCTTTACATCATAAATATAATTTTCTGATAAGAGCACTATCAATCTCCATAGTTCAACAAAAGTTTCTGGCTGAGAAAACAAAAGGTGTAAATTCCGCTCCAAGTTTGAGATTTTACTTAAAAACTTTTCCTTAGCTTCTTCATTCATTATTGAAATGACGTCTTATTTGTTGCCGCAGCGCGAAAATGCAGTCAATTCTCAAGACTCGCAACTTATGCATTTTAATAAACTTTGTATAAAAAGTACGCGAAATTTAGCACTCGGATCCAATCTATGATGTCAAATTAGCCTGATTTTAAATGCAAGTTTATTCATGAAGCGAAGTAGCTAGATACGGATTGAGACTGCGTAGAAATAAAATTTAGCCTGCATTTCTAATTTCTCCCAATGAAATGCAGCTCGAATTTCATGACCCATTGAAAAATACTTGCCGAGGCCGTAAAAATGGATTCGTACTGTTTCCCAATTACATTTTTACCTCGACCGCAGAATACGACTTTTCCCACGAGGAGTAAAATCTTAAGAGCCGCAGGCGAGTGCGCGCGCGCGCAGAAGGAGAAGGAGAAAAACGAATATAGAAAAGAGCATAACCGCCCGGGTATATCGAAAATTTTGGCTTTTTACGTCCGCGA
The DNA here is from genome assembly GCA_030522985.1 of Torymus sinensis. Lineage (NCBI taxonomy): Eukaryota > Metazoa > Arthropoda > Insecta > Hymenoptera > Torymidae > Torymus > Torymus sinensis. The sequence goes on along the minus strand of JAPYZP010001143.1, from coordinate 14,257 downwards.
AGATTAAATTTAAAGCTCGTCGTCGCGCACGTCCGTATTTTAGTTGCTGCTTCTGAGAAAAGCCGTTCTGCCCGCTTCGTTCCGTTCAGGCAATAAAAATCCCGCCGCGATGGCAGCCCCGAGGAGGCGAGCGTGCAGCCTAGGCCGATTTAATGCCCCCTCACTGAAATGGCTATATGTAGGCTGTAAACCTTAATTTTTACTTTAAATCTGTATCGCCGGCCGGCGGAAAAAGGAGGTTTATGATCGACTATCTTGTCAGCTCTTTTGTCTCTTCTCTTCTCTGTACAGATACGCAGACGCGCAGCGATACCTTGACACGTGAGCTAACCGTTGCATGCCACTCCTATATGCTTTAATGTCTCTTTCCTTTATGCGAGATTTTATCTGACGCGTTCACTTGCAGGCAGTTGTCTAGAAAATCAGCCAGCAATAAATATTCCTTTTTTCTACCTTAAATTATGTGCTTGAATAAATTAGTATTATTACTTCAAACAACTTATATCTTTAAAAACTTCTTAATCATCTAATTGTATCAATAATCGACGCAGCAGTTATACCTGCAGTCATCATAAAATATTATTCATCGCTTTGCTGTATCAATACGCTCTTCCTAGCTTCTAGCAAAAAGTTTTTTTCCTATATGGCTAATGAGAAACTTGAGCGTATATTTTAAACTGCCACTTTCCCGATGACGGTGAAAAATCGAGCGATTTTAGTTGAATTGAAACGGCTCGCGAATTTAGTTGAGTCGAGCAAGCCCGAGAAAACATAGAAGCGTGGCGAGAACATTAGTTCGATTTATCCGGACGCGCTTTTACGAGCCGATCACTCGGCTGCACTTTCTAAAGAGGCCGAATCGAAAAGGTGCAAAATCATGCGCTGCAGCGAGCGCTTGCTTTATAAGAAGGTAATAAGGCCGCGCGCGCCGGTTTATCAGCGGGCTCGCATCCTCTATCCCTTTTTAATGACACGCTCTCGCAAGTGGGTCGCGCGCGTTATACGCGCGGATATAATTCGATTAGTAGGCTCCAGCTCTCGCACCGCGTCCCGTTAAATTCAGCTGGCGGAGGCGCAAGCAAAGACACGCGCGCATAAGTCTCGAGACGTTGCCGACGTCGCGCGTCGGGAGATGGAGTCGAGTGATTCTTTACTCGAGAATTTCAAAGTCCACTTGCGAGCGCGAGCGCTTTATGATGTTTTATTCACGGGATAGCTGCCTCTCTGTCTTTCTCCCCCCCCCCTCTCTCTCTCTCTCTCTTCGTATCTCTTCTCTCTTTCGCCTCCTCCGCGTGCGACTCTTTGACGCCGTGCGCGCACGCGCGCGAACTTTGACCTCCGGGATATGAGAGAGCCTGACGAATGTTTCGGATTATTATACGTGTGGAGGCATGCAGAATTGAGGATGTAATGGTGAGGCGCCATTTCTTCGTACGCGGGATGGAGGATCATTTCCCTAAGAGAGAGCGCGAGTTTATTTTGCTTTGTTATTTGTAACGGTGCTGATGCTTGTCCGGATAGGCTTAGAGATTCTGCCAAGTTTTTCCGGTTCAAAAGGAAATTACATGTGCAAGATTTAGAAGAGATTTTTAGTCCACTTGAAATTGTATTTTACTGTGAAAGGCGAGTTCTGGAATTGGCAATAACCATTAATATGTTTTTCGAACATATATACATTATGTCTAATTCTAACAACTGCAGAATAATTAATAAGATTGTATAAAAGTCAAGCAAAAATGCTAAAAGTTATGACGCACAAAGTTAGTATTACAAAATAAAAGGGTTCGCAATTAATGACCTCGTTGTTATCTTGATTAGCCAATTATAGTAACTAAATACAAAAGGCCTCGTAATTAACTCTCATATTTATGTGCCCTTTTATTCGCGCTATTTTTGTTGGGTATTGTTTCAAGCGCTACCTGCGCGTGGTAGACTGGCAGTAAAATTAACTTACGTATTCTTCAATTATAATATTACCTAACAATGTTAAAATATTTTTCTAAAAACTATAACAACACCGACGTAACATTTATGCAAATGTCAGTTACGCAGCTTGAGAAATTTACATTGTCAATTTAAAAGAACTCGACAATATAATTTGTTTCTTCTCCTAAGATTTGAATTAGCAAGTAACACGACTGTTACGCACTGCTGCTTACGTAACAGTGGGAATCCTGCCGTGCAAACTATTTTTGAGTATATTCCAAGCCAGCATAAATAGTGAAATAAAATTATTGCAATAAATCAAAATTTTTCCTGCCAACGGAACGCAATTGCGGCAATTCGCGCAGTAAACAAAAGTTGGCGGCGAATACACACATTCCACGGCGCAGTGCCGCGCGCGAATAATCAGCGAGCGGATGTCGGAGAGCGCGGGGCCAGATAAAAAGATCCTCGCGCCGATAATGGCAGCCCCTCGTGTGTTTTATTAGAGAAACTGCGGCGTGAAAAACGACGCTGCAGTCACACTCACACACGTGCACATACGTTTTCAGCTCCGGCGCGAACTTTCTAGCGGAAGATCCGGCGGCGCGATAGAGAGAGAGAGAGAGAGAGAGAGAGAGAGTTCCGGACTCTCTTATCAATCGATTTCTGTACGTTGACGCGCGTATACCCGTACGCACCGACGCTCGTTGCAGCAGTCGAGCGCGGCGAGTCGAAATCGAAGCCGCGAGAAACCGTTACGAATCTCGCGCGCGCGGAACGGAGAAAAAACACGCTCTCGCGGATATATCTTTTCCTCCTCGCGCGCTCCTCCGGAATTTCCGGGCGAGATGGACGCCCGCCGGGAGATCGAGTGTGCCGGTTATATGGGCGCGCGAGGATCGCTGTATAGTCCCGTGGGGGGAGAGCGCAAAGCGGAAGACAATGGGAGATGCGCGCTGAGAGCTGCTGCGGCTGCCGAATGGCCGAATGGCAAGAGAAGACGCGAGGAGTAACGAGAAAATTCTTTGCTGCACTCTGCGCATGCATGTGCAGTCTTTTGAATTTTCTAGCCACCGCAGTGCTGCGAAAATGTCTAGTTTCACTTTTTACTCCTACTTTTCTTTTTTTAAACTTATCGCAAGATATTTAATTAAAAAAAAAAAAGAAAAATTTTTAATCATACAGAAGTCTGAAAATTACAACGGATCAATTTTTTAACGCGAGATGAAAATTCATGCTGGATGTTGATGAAAGGCGCGGAAATAAAGCACGCGTATACAAATAGGAACACGTGGCCATTAAAAATAACGATGCACATTGCAAAAGATTACGAGGGCGCGATAAACGAAGGAAAGCGCGCAAAATCCGAGAAAGAGCGAAAAGGTAAAAAAAAAGTTATAGACGTCTTAGCGGTGATATGCGAAGCCGGGGATGGGGAAGTAAGTCGAGGCATATAGGAAGAGAAAGACTGCGGGAGAGAAGAGAATAAAAGCAAATGTCTGTCTTTTCCACGCTGGCGAGCTAACTGAATGGCGGATAAAAAAGGGGAAAAGACTCGCGTAGGAAAAAGCACGCGACGTACATTAACACGAGCCGGAGTGCGGAGAGTATAAGCCGCGCTGACTGCTTACGACGTGGTTGTCTCTTCCCTCCATCCTATTCTTTTCCTATTCTTCAACATTTTTTTCGACCGCGTGTCTCACGCTTTTCAGGAACTGACAGTCAAGTCCATCGGACTATTAACTTCACAATACCCTGTAAATTCTCAGAGATGACTCGTCCTTTCGTTTCATCGGCAATCTATGTGCTTTATATCACAATAATTTAGCTGAGTTAAATTAAAACCATTCCGCAAAATTATTCATTTCTGCAAGAGCAGCTCTTGATTCTTTCATGAAAGTTCCATTCATGAGTACATCACGGGCAAGAAGAGTGGAAGAAGCATTATTCAAATTCCCAGAGCGACGTTATCAAAGAAACGCGGAGCGAGGTATAGCGCGCAAAAATTTGTCCCGCAGCCTCGCCTCCCATCACCCTTACCGCTTTCAATTAAAGAACTCGGAGGGAGGAGATAACACTTTGCTCCGGGGCGAACTTTTATTTTTGCCCCGGAGACACGCGTGTGGGCGTCTTTGACGCGCTCAGTTCGTAATCTCACTTAAACGGCGGGCGTTGCGACTTGCCGGGACCCGCGAAAATAAAGCGGCTTTGCGGGGCTGTATCTGGAATTCGTCCCGAGAATCGCCGAGGGCTTCTGAAAGGGTGGCGCTCGCGAAACTTTAAATCCGGAAATACTTAAGCGAGTTTGGCAGTGTTATTAGCGCTGGGTTTTTGCATTGCTACGCGGAAAACCGAAACATACGGCTGAAATGAGTTTAAGAATTAACTGCTAAATCCGCCAGTACTAAAATTGCAGATTTAAAAATATTTTCCAAAATTATGCAGCGTATTAAAATTCTCTTATTTTTGTTTCAGGTAAGCGCCATTACTCCAAGCTGGTATTAAAATTGTACGAGTGAGTATAGTATCGAGATAATAACTATTATGCCTTGAAATGCATCCTCATATTTTCATTAGAAATATGTAAGCTCCGATTTTGAGCGCAAGTAAGCTCAGGTAGCTCGTATCGCGGAAGCATCTTGGTAGCCCAGGCGACTCGGCTGCGAATAATCTCGACATACAGCCGGCGTCATCTTTTGTCGGCGCGCCACTGCCGGCGCCGCTGCAATCGGACAAGACTATGCTCGTCGTGGGCTGGCCGGCGGCGGGCTCTAACAACGTCGGCGGAAGGTAATTCCCATAAGCGTTTCCCCGACAGATATCCGATACTATCGGCCAGGAGCCACGCGCGCTCTCGCGGAATATGGCCTCCGCGCGTCCCAATCGCCGTCAGTCATGGCGAGCCACCCCTCGTATCTGGCGCGCCTGCGTTGTACACGTCGCTCTCTTATGCCCGCGGTATAAACTGTGTTTGTGCGCGAGCGGGAGGTGTGTTCGTAAATCATGGCCCGCGCGATTGTAAATTTTGCGAGATTTAAGGGGTTTTCGTGCTCGCAGCCACTGCAAAAATCTCCTCCTTTCGCAACCTAAAACTCTATACGAGGCTAAATTTTATTAAGAAAAACATTGACATTTTATATTAGTCTACTTTAACTGTTTATATCTCTATCCAATGAAGTGATCGAAAATAGCTAATATAAAAGGATAATCATTAATTGTCAATTTGTTTTAACGAGCGCTGAACGTGTGTTGCAGTTGAAGTGCCGTTACTCGCTCCAATCGAATTGAAGTTTTAATTTTCGGTTAGCAGATATGCCCTCAAAGATAAAAGAGACTGGTATCTACAGGTGTCTTTTTAGCTAAAAGATCCGTTGAAGCGGAGCTATAAATAGCGTCCGCCGTCGAAAAAATAGGCCGAAGCGGAGAGATTATTAATATCGATAGGAGCCGGCTTGCAATAGCAGCGCAGTTAAACGAGCAATCAGCGTGTTGTTGTACCTGCCGGAGGTTATTCGAGGGGCGAGGAAGCGAGGCAATAACCCGAGCGCGCGGCAGAACAATGCCCCGGTGCACGAGAGCGAGAGAGAGAGAGAGAGAGAGAGAGAGAGAGAGAGTCTCTCGCGCTGCCTTTAAGTGGGCTAACGCGAATCTCTCCCGGCGAGCGAGTGCAGGGGCAATATATCGAGAGCGCGCGCAGCTCAGGATAGTGCGCGACCTATTTGCGGATGCAGGGCTTTGCGGTCGCGGGCCGCGGTTTTCGTATGTACCTGCTTACGCTGCAATAGCGATCGAGTGCCGCAGCCCGTCTTTGGCTAGCGGTCTTTCCGATTTGCGAGTGGGTTAGGTGCGGTGGCGCGGCCGGCACACACCCGCGGTTTCTCATTTTCGCCCCTCCGACCCCCGATGATCGAGCTTGAGAACTTGGTCAGGCTTTATTCGGGCTGCAGCCCGCTGAATAAAATAGTGGCAGTGATACGGATCTTGGGCGGCACTCCGTTTCTTTGTAAACACAGACAGGAAGCAAATATTCTGCAAGAGTGCTGCATCTCAATCGCAAAAAGTCCATCGTCGCGTGCACTTTGCAAACACTCATCGGTGAAAAAACGCAAGCAGAGAGCCTCGAAAAAATTAGCATCCGCAGAGCGGCAGCTGCGCTTCCTATTTGATTTCCCCTCTCGTTGCCCCTCCCACCGCCGCGCATCTCCGCATTTTCATTTTCACCGCAGGAGATTCCCACAACACACGCACGCGCGCGCGCTCGCTCGCTTTCTCTCTGTTGTTCTTCCTCTCCTGCGCGAGCGCGTGGCTTTCATTTTCATTAATTCTCACCCTTTCTTCTAGCGGCTCGCGCAATTGCTCCTTTTTCGCTCGCGCGCTTTGTGTACGTGGAAAATGCGTTACATATTACGAAAATGCTCCTTGCGCCGCGCTCTCTCACTGCGGAGAGGCTTTTGCCTCGAGAGCGAGAAAGAGAACCGGAACATTTCATTAATTCCGCCCGCCCCTCGAGGGCGACGTCTCTAGTGCACTACAGCAGTCGCCGCAGCAGCCGAATTCGCTCGAGGCGAAATCATCGCGGCGGAGGAGCTAAATAGGAGGAAATTCAGAGCTCGGCTTCGGGAAATATTTGCTCTTCGCGGCCAGCTGTGTTTTTCTTATGATAACCCGGCGTGCTGTATTTTATTGATGTTTTTTTCCCCTCCCTCTAATATTCGTAGGAATCGTATAACCTTGTAAGCTGAAATTAAAGGGCTGTTCGTTTTAATTAAACCCTTGGGCTAGGTGTACGGGATTCATTGAATTTTTTTGCATACACGAGTGCCCCTACACGAGCGTGTATGGCATTGTTCAAGGGTTTTAACTTGCTATGCTCGTGGGGAGGAAAATTATTCTGAATTAATTTAAAAAAGAAAATCTTTGCCCTCGAGAAAGTTTCTACCTGCGCGTGGGACATCGTCCGGCATTATTTCGTTTTAATGGGGTAAAATATATGAAAAGATTCTAGAACACGTACTCCACATTTAATATACATACCTGCGTATACCTCATAATGTAATAAAATTTGTGATATGATGTGTGTGTGTATTCTTTTAACAGTTATTTCAAGCCGCGTAATAAAATATAATTAATTTAAATAAAGCTAGAGTGGGCAGCCGCTGAAAAAACAGAGCGAACTCTATATTAAATTCATATATAGTCGTATTACCAGAGGAAAAAATAGTAGGCAGGCATAAAACTCGGCGAAAAAGCCAGGCCACATCGCGCAGCGCGAAATGGCGGTAATTGGCGTAATGGCATTACTGACAATCATATTAGACAACGATTAGTCGTTATTCGCGCTGCTCCCGCTCGGGTTTCTACTACCCCCGCATGCGCGCACACACGTGCAGGAAACGGGTTATCCGCAGGAACCGTGAACCTCATTGCCATTGTGCGCGCGTCGAAAGTACGCTCGCGCGCGCGAAATCGTGTTTGCCTCGTCAAACCGAATTATGCGCCCGGGCGGCCTGAAAATTTAATGCCCCCCCTCCCGCATTTTTTATGCACGAGGCCGGACGCGTGTAGTGCGCGCTGCTGTGCATTTGCGAATGCGGTGATGGCAGTGGCTCGCTGCTCGTGTGAATTAAAAATAGACCGCGCGCGCGCGGCATCATTTCGAAGATGAGCGCAGGCGCGCGACGCGGGATTCTGTACATGCGGGCGGGCTTCATTTGCGGGCTCATCACTAAAAAATTATCGTGCGACCCGCGCTCATCCCGACAAATTGCCTTTCGGATTTCATTTTCATTTCTTTCGTTCTTAATGTAATGAAATCTTTTATTAAATAAATTCGTTCAATGCTTTTGTAAATCTCGTTTCAACTACGTAATTCAAGGAAAATCAGTAAATTAAATATTGAAGTAAGCTGCAATATTCATTTTTCTCTTCTATTCGTAATATAAAAATTATTCAATTAAATTAATTCTATAACTTGACATTTGCAAAAGCTATACCTATATATAAAGTGACTAGTTTGTTGTCGCTAATAGAGGCACTCCCGCAGCCTATGAAAAGCAGCGGCCGCATGACATTGAAATCATTGCGTACTTGTTGACGCTCATTCGATCGTACAACGCGCGCATCGCGTTTGTCAAGGCGCTTGGATTTCACGAGATGCCGGCCGGATAATCCAGAGCCACAGCAAGCCTTATCTCCCCGCGGGTATATGCATAGCTTTCGCACTCGGCTGCGTGCATTATCATCAACTTGTCAACGCGTAATGCACGCGCGGCCAGATCTCTCCCGAGTGCGCACACGCGCATACGCCCCCGCAGGAATATGTGCACACATGGTGCGCGCATGAGTCTTTCTTCCGAGGTTTTACGCTTTTTTTTCTATCTTTAGAATAGGCGGCCGCGCAGCCATTATCACGGCATAAATAGAGGTAGAGCGAGTGCGCGTGCGGTCTTGCAGGCCGATACTCCTGTGCGTGTGTGTGCGCGCAACGTAAACGCGCGCTCGCCTACGTTTCTTCCGGTCTTTTCTCCCTCCGCGGCTTCGCTCTCGGTTAACAATCTACGCATGCAGCAGCGCCATAGTAGCAACGGCATTAGGGGCACTTGGCGCTCGGGCTCGCAAAACTTTTTCCCCTCGTGCGTTTTCCCTCTCGGTCGGCCTCCTTTCTTGCGCCTATCCGTCTTCCGTATACCTCGCTTTTCATCACCTCGCCCGAGTGTGGCTCTTTCGCGATTCTCCCGGCGTAGAAAACGCTGTAGCGGAGCGGCATTTACGACGCGAACTCGCTGCCGGCGCGCACTGCTACTTTCGTAATCGCGTTGTCGCGGTCTATATCGACGCTCGCCGCCCTCGAATATCGGTTTAACGATTTTTTTCCCGCCGGCGCTGGACTAATTGATTTTGGTCTTGTATCGGCGTGCTTTATTTTCATTAGCTCTTGTTCATTTTAATAGGTTTCAGGTTCATTCGATTAGTTGTCCGATAATTTCTTTAAAAATTCATGTAGTTTTATAGGGAATTTTCAGTTCAAGCTAATGTTTTTATGCGCTAAACATCGCTGATAAGAAGCTACTTTCTAATTGTTGAAATGCGTAAAAGAAACTTGGCTCGTTTGGTATTGATTAAATAATAGCTTGAGAAGATATTAAAGCGTTTACATACGCTTTTGCAGCAAAGGAAAAAGGGAAAGTTAGGCTGAAGAACTGGATCGTAATAAAATACTTGAATATATTTATTGCGTATTATCTGAATTTTGAAAAATTTATATTTGCGTGCGTAGGAGCGTCGTGCCTCTGCGCCAGCAGCCACAATGACGGCAGACATGGTAGAATTTAATGAAATATATTAGATTTCGAGTACATTAAGAGGTGATGAGTTGAGTGGCAAATGGTCCTGGAATTAAAATCGCGAGGGCGCGCAATTACTCAGCAGCTGCAGCTATCTCCTCCAGGTCCAATCCACTCGGCTTCCGCATTCAGGGCTGCGGGGACGGGCGCGTAATTTCCGCGGCGGCGTGCCTCCTCCCCGCGCGATGAAAGCCACCTCGAGTTTTCCTGGGCGCGCGATGAATGGCCGCTGAATCAACGTCTCGGCGCAGCGCTGCGACGACGCCGGTCCTGCGGAAAATCCGAGGCGCGACGCGAAGTGGGCCGACCGCCGAGCGGTTGATCTGCTTGGTTTGCCGCGGACAATGCGCGCATCTGCGCCCTTTGTGTGCGGAGCGCCGGTGTAGTCTGCCTTCACGGGCCATCGACGCGCGCTACCAGCCGGGGGAGGGGCGAGGAAGCGATTCGCATTGCGCCACCGAGAGCGAAAAGCCAAGATGCACTCTGTTTTTCGGCTGTAGCGGGGAAGAGGGGGAGTGCCGCTGAGTGTTGTTGACTCGTGATGGAGAGCGCAGTGCGACGAGTCGGAGGGGCGATATTGAGCTACGGTCTTGTTGTTTTACCTTTCTGCGGCTATTTCTTGCTCGCAAATAACACGGACGAGTGAATAATACTGAAACAGTCCTAATAGTTGCCCTCATATTGCAAACATCAACACATCATATGCAGACAAAATCTAAATATTTAGCCGGACATACCTTTACTAATAGTATTTTTTTAAATATATTTTATTTATTACATACATTTCAATTTTAAATTATAAATTTGCAAAGTTTCATCTTCTTATATTTTAATTACGCAACTTTCTTAAATTTCAATTATATTATAATTAATTTTAATAATACCATTTTACATTAAAAATTTTTGAGCTTACAATTTTGAAAGTATACACATTTGTAGGTCGAAATATTTTATCAAACTGATAAATAACATTTTATTACAGTCTACTTTTCCGTCATCATTTTCTAAAAAGAGGATAATACATTCAGATCATTTTATATATAAGTTAATTTCTCAACCAATCAGACACGGATTAAAAAATTGCGAAGGTTTTATTTTAATATTTATATTTTTTACCCTCTATGTTTTGATTCTTTGATTATTTTTCTATCAAAATGAAGGTTTTTTAAACTTTATTTCTGCTTTTTTCGTGAGAGATTTTTATCAACCACATGTAACCTCACTCTACCATAAGTGCCTATGTCAAAAACTCGATTTTTATGAATTATTTTCTCGAAAAAATGCGCGACGAAAAATACTAAAAAAATTCATGTAATCTTGTTTTAAGGTAAGGAATAAAATATAAAAATTTCAAATTGTAGGCTGCATTTTGATGTGAACCTCTTAAGAGTGGATTGAAATATAAAAAATTTTCGAAACTTTATATTAAAATAATATCAAAGCCGCTAAAATAATCTCGCAGCAACGCATAATTTACGGGGGATTATTTTTATTGTTCGTCAACGTTGTATAACGTGGCTCATAAATATTTATGGATATACACACAGTAATCTGTAAAGTGTGATTTGCATTTAAATAACATTTACATTTATGATTAAACTAAATACGCAGGTGCATATTGCCAAAAAGCCCGAAAAATGTGGTAAAATTCTGATTTTTGGAATTAAAATTTTTTTCACAACACTGCGAATACAACAGTGCGAATAATTTAACAAAATAATAGTATTTCTATTTGAGAAAAGGCGCGATCGACTTTTGCCGCTCCCTCTAATTTTGTTAAAAAGTTCCTCCTCTCTCGGCTCCTTCCTTGCGTAAGCATTACACACACGCATATCCGAGAAAAGAGGCTACGCGAGAGCGTAGTCTTATCCCCCTGTGCCGTCGGCGATGCACAAAGAGCTCTGTGCGCGCCCGCTCTTCCGCGTATCGATTCCCCCTCCTCCCTCGCTCTCCGTTACGCGAGATCGACTCGCTCCTTTGCGGGGAGGGAAAAGGGCCGCTCGGCCACTTCCTTGTTTCCTTTATTAACTCGCCGCGCGGAGGGCGAATCGTTTCCCGATACGGATCGGCACTCGTTCGGCGGGGCGATTTCTGGCCAGCAGCTACTGCTGATGCAGTCCCGCAATCTGATGCGAGGGAGCGGATATGACGATTGGGGTGGCGAAAACTTTTCTTATTTGCGAATTGCCCGACGAGCCATCGGCCCGCTGCGCGAATGACGAATGCCGATGCCTTATCTTCGGCTCTATGATAAAACTTGCCTTTTACGTGATTGCCGCGTGACTCACGGTTATTGCTAATGAGGCGTGCTGCTTTTCCGAGTTATGAACGAGAGGCGGCTACCATAAGCGGGGTTAACTTCAGCCGAAATTCCTTCATCCGCCCAATGCTCGTAGCCGTTGAGATGAATCTATGAGAAAAGCGCTAGTAATAATTGAATCATGGCTGAAAATATTCCCGAGCTGAAATAGCCCAGATTTCTCAATTGCCATTGTCAGCGCAGGATTCCCGCGCGCCAGTTAAGACCCGATGAATTAAAGCAGCGGCTGCTTAAATTATCCGCGACGATCTCCGCGAGCTTTCCCAGCAGCTTCCGCAGCAGCGCCTAACTCAAAGTAAATAAATCTCGGCCGACGGCCGCCGGCTTATATATCGGCCCGCGAGATCTGGCGCGCGACTCTTGAGCCGCAGGTGTAAGACTGCCGGCGCTGCTTTGCATATAAATAACGACTTCGGAGGAAAATCGCCAGCTGACGTAATCTCGTTTTCGTTAATTTGCGCGGTAGGGCCAGGGGCCGATCAAGGCGTACCGTCCTCGCCGGCTTATCCGGCCGAATCTCGCGCTCGTACACGCAAGATAATCCCGGCGGGAAAAGAAGCGGGAGCGGATTTTCCTCCGAGGGAGGAGGAGAGCGGGACCAATGGAGCGGCGTATCGCGGCGGCCCCGCGCATTTGCAGAGGCGCCTCGGAGAGGAGCTTCGGGCCGCCGCGCCGTGTAGCGTGAAAAGCGCGCGCCGCCGGATAAAGTCGTGCCGAAATGCTTTACGAGCGCGCGCTGCTCCATAATGCACTTGATCGTCTGCGCGTAATACCTATGGATAACGTAATTTCTACTGAACACGCCCCCATCGCGTTCGCGTTAAATAAATCTTGGAGAATCGCAGCTTATATTGCGTTGCCATGATAATACTCTACGAGGGTGTAACTTTTTAGCCTCGTAATGGCGCTTATTTACATATAAGATGCAAAGCCTGTCGCCACCGCTCTCGTCGTCCTAGGGAAACTCGGGCCGGAGAAACGGCGTCGCCGCTGCTTTCCGTTATCGTGCAATTTATGCCCGCAATGCGTAACGGAAAAATGACACATAAGTGGCTGTGCGCTCATTGAATTCGATGCAGAATGCACAGTTTGATAAGCAATGAAACATCAGTGACCTACTGAGCGGGAGTAAATTTTCTACTTTCTTCTAAAAGATATATAGAAATATCGCCGGTCGGTTATAATAATGAAGAGGTGGCCGTTTACTAAGAAAATATTTACCGCTGTCGTTTATAAGAGCGTTGGAGCAAAAGAGCAGTAAATCAAGCGAGAAATTGGAATATTCTCCGTATATAAAATCACAATCCTTTACTGGAAATCTCCCAGTGAGCGCGGCCGAAGGAGTAGGTCAATATTCAATACAACGCCGCGGAGCTAAAGCCACGCTTGGATGTGTATATATATATGTGGCCGTGCATACGCTCGCGTTCCGCGGAATGTCTCAATTTCAAACTTAAAGCCCTCTTCCTTTCCACATCCTGCAGTTTTATTATTTATATCTCGCGCGACGCGCTCCTCCTTTCCCCTTTGCATACAAGGCGCTCTCCCCCATAAAGTATCCAAACTCTTCTCCCTCGTATCGCGCGCGTGCACACGGCTCCGCCGCCGCCGCCGTCCTCGTCGTCGCCGCACACATGGCGCAGAGCAGGTCCGTATGGCGCACCTTCCTCGGCCCCGTTTCTCCGCCGCGCAAACTTTTCGATAGCTTAAGGAACTGCCAAACGCGAGAGGATCGTGAATCATGAATCCAACCGCGTGCTTTTATGGTGTGTCGGTATATGAACTTTTAAAATGTTGCCTCGGCGCTGCAAGTTACGTTCCTCGAAAAAGTGGCCTGAACACATTCAGGGGGCGCTGCTCGCCCGAGTGAAATTCGACTTTTATTATTTTCTCAACTTTCGTCAAATAATCCTTATTTATTGCCGCATGAAATTTCTGCATTAGACGCAGAGAGGAGCTTTTCTTCGCATCACAATTCACAGCACAAAGAGCACATCTTTATTACTGGCGAAGCGTGAGAAATTCCCTAATATACCGTAGCAAAATGGCGGCAGATTACAAGGCAGCCCCTTAAAAAGCACGAAACGCGCGCGTAACCCTTCCGGGGGGCGAGTCACACAGCGCGATACGCGGCTGCGCTCCACCTTTAGCCCGCAAGCCCTCGCATCTTGCCGCTTTTCTATGCATGCAGCGAGCGCGCCAGCACACACGTCTTGTGTATTACAGCCGGGGCGTGACACGTACTTCGCCGCGCGGGAACGAATTTTTCCCCGCCTCGCGATAGCCCTAAACGGGCCGCTTGCGCTGTGGCTTTTTACAGGCGCGCCAGCGCTCGCGTAATCTCGTCCTACATACGCGCGACTTTTATCGCGCTCTCACTCGCGAGCGAGCGCGCGTGCGATGATTTTCCATCGGCCAATGGAGTAGAGAGCGATAGGGAATTCGTTTAAGGCCTCGGCGCGAGCGGAGATTTTGCTTTCAGATACGCGTTCCCGCACCTGCTGTGCGTCGGGGTCGTTGCGCCGTTGTTGGCAGGCTCGCTGATGTTTATGCGAAATTAAACAGGCTTATCGATAGAGGCTGTAACATGTGTTGCACACTGTATTTACCGTTTTATTTCACTTTCGGCCGCCCGTACAACGTGTCAAATTATGCTCGATGTTTTCGC
>JAPYZP010001142.1:0-18278 GCA_030522985.1 Torymus sinensis | reverse complement strand
AGAGAGAGAGAGAGAGAGAGAGGGAGAGGAGAAGGGGAAGGGCGAGAGAAGGGGAAGGGCGAGAGAAGGGGAAGGGAGAGAGAAGGGGAAGGGCGAGGGAGAGGGTGGATGGATGGGGGCAAAATGAGAGATAGTGGGGGCTAGAGAGGGGAAAGTGGAGCGCGATAGAGAGGGTCGGGCGGATGGAGAGGGGGAAGGGAGAGAGAGCGAGCGAGAGCGGGAGGAGGCGGGAAGGGGTGGAGCGAGACGGGGAGAATGAGACTAGAGTGCGAGCGAGAGCGAAGAGAGAGGGGGTCGTGTGAGAAAGAGCGGGGCGGAGGTAGGGGGGAGGGAGCAAGGGGGGGGAAAGATGAGAGTGCAGAGGGAGGGGAAAGAGGAGATTGCAAGTAAGGGAGAGTGGGGTTAGTGGAAAGGGAGAGGACGAGAGAGGGCGGAGGTGGGCGGAGGGTATGGCTGGGAAAAAGGTGACAAGAGGTGGAGAAGGTGTGAGAGGATGGGAGAGTGATAAAAAAAAACCTTTTTTTCTCTAAAATTATATTAATTTTTGAAAATGTTTCTGTATATAAGTAGTTAAGGTTTCATATTCAAAAGTTTGAATAATTATTTTAGTTTTGTATAGAGGTCTGAAATTGTAGACGATACATAGCAAAGTACACACTTTATTTTACTTATAAAAATACCTTATGGTTACAATAACGATACCTTTTTTTGTATAGAATCATACTTTCGTCGACTTAGATAGTTACTTTAGTTTAGCTTTATAATATTAATCAATCATATTATATCTTAGAATTCTTCGAGCGTTTGGTCTGTTTGTCTCTGATGCAGTTTTGGCTTTACTTCTAAGATTGCGAATCTTATATTTCAATCTATTTGTTACATCATGTAAATGGAAAGAGCGCTGCACGTTGCTTAAATTTTCCCGTTTCCTCAGATAGTCATAATAAAGGCCTAAAATAAAATTGAATATGCTTTCATAAATAAATTTTGTACATATAATTAATTAAAATAAAATTTTGAATCGATTAATCTTTCACGTGTTTAACAGTAGACATCTTTTTGACACTCTGTACGTTAAGGAGGCTCAAGCGGTCTAATAGACCTAAAGCTATGAACATTTTTTACAAAGAATCACTTACACATTCTAATGTGAAAACTGATATGACAGAGAAAAGGGCTCTTAATGTAACGCGAAGCATTTTTGTTAGAAATTTTCCAATTCTTTGTAAACGTGTAAAAAAATAATGTTCATATATACGATAAATATAATTTATGCAAGAATCATTTTTATCGCACTTGTATACAAAATTACTATTATATATTAATTGATAAAAGTGAAGGTAAGTGAGAACTCACTTATTAATAAGCGTAGTTTGCTCCTCTCTATCAATCTGACTGGTGATCTACCAGGTATATTACTTGCAACTTTATTTAAATCAAGAGCTCTGTTAGCCAAATGATTTACATCCCATATTATTTCTGCCAATTCATTAAGAAACTTGGGTGGCTCTTCTAATAGCATGAGGCTCCATCTTAATCCTGCAATCGTAATGCCTTCTCCGAGGTACATCTAGAAGAACAAGAAACAATATAATAACATTAATAACAGTATCAAATAACAGATAAAAGCAATATTGAAAGTCAACGAACCATATTTCCAGCTTCTGTGTATCTTCTTTGCTGTTCTTCAAATCCGTACCCTTCCTCAACTTTATAAAATTCAATACATTCGACAATGTACTCACTAATTCTTTTTGTAAGCCGGCGAGCATCTGAAAAATTTTCATTTCCTTTTATTATTACTTTTAGTATTATTGTTTTATTAGTATTCTAAAAAAAATACATTAAAAACGAAGCAAGAAAATAGTACATTGTGCAACTAGGGAGGAAAATTGGCTTTTTCTAGCGAGGATGATGATTGAGCACGGGTGGTCAAAATCATCATCCGAGTCTGAAACAGTCAATTGCTTCTTGTTACATATAGTACTTTTTTTAATAAGTGCAGGAATAGGATCTTTTTTGCATAAAAAGTAAATGGGAGATCGGGTATATCGAGTCGTCATACAGCGGGAGACTTTTCCTCCCGCTACTGCGGGGAGACGTCACCAAACGCTCGAAATGTCCGATTTTCGATCCACTTTTCTACGCAGAAAAAGTGTCTTTTTTATGCATGTGTTGAAAAATAGTTATTTTCGATACAAGTGCGAAAAAGTGATTTTATCCTCATGGTGGATGTTTGCGCTCGAGCGAAGCGAGGGTGAAAAGGCTACACGAGGATAAAATCACTTTCTCATTCGTGTATCGAACACTATTTTTTGACACGACGTGTGAGAAGCTTAATTTTGGGCATGCTTTTTCATTAGAGCGTGTGCAAAATCGAGCTTTGCGCACGGAGTGTAAAAAAAGTATTCGTGCTGTCAGCTATATTTTCAGACCTCAATTGGTATTCGTAAAAAAAAATTTTACCGATACAAAGCTTTCTCTTTGAGAGAACAAAAATGTGCCATTTTCATTTCAATTTATGAAAATATTTTGAAAATTGCGTTGATTAATATTATATGTTCAAACCACCACGGAGAAAATTTGAAAAAAATATTATTACCCTTATTATTTCTACTTGGATTTTCGTCATCATTACGTTCACGTCGATGGTTTTCAATTTCTTCAAATCTTTCTGGTGTCGGAGGGCGAATTGATCTTGAAGAACTCCTTGAAGGAGATCTAGAATATCTGATTAAAGATGCATTATCTCTTGAATGTAATACTGAATGATTTTGCATCTGAGATCTTAATCGATCTCTTGATTGAGATCTTGACATATCTCTCACAGTAGATCTTGAACGATCTCTAGAACGGTATTGTGAACGATCTCTACTTTGAGAATTCGTGCTTACTGTAGAACGAGATGTTGAGCGAACTCTCATAGGAGATGTTGAGCGAACTCTCGAAGGAGATCTTGAGCGAACTCTCGAAGGAGATCTTGAGCGAACTCTCGAAGGAGATCTTGGGCGAACTCTCGAAGTAGATCTTGAGCCATCTCTAGAACGAGATTTTACCGGAACTGATGAGCTAGATTTTGAAGGATATTTATTGAGATTCTTCGAACATTTGGACTGAGGTACAGAATGAGATTTCGTTGAAGATTTGAAACGAGATTCACATCTATTTCTTGATGAAGATCTTGAAGCAGATCTTGAGTGAGATCTGGATCCCGATCTCAACTGCGATGGCATTGGTGGTGTAACTAATGATGATACACTTGCGTCTATTGTCTTACTGATATTTTGTGAGGTTTGGGTTCGATTAAGAGATACTCTCGGAATATTTTCATAAAGTTGACAGTTAAGATTATCTTCAAACGGATCTAAAGTAAAATTCTTATTCAAAGACTTCAAAACTTGTTCACTATTTTCTTTGATAGCGGCCTTCTTTTTTTTCTTTACTTCACGGCTATCTTGTGATAACTACAATATTAAAATATAATATATTAATAATTTATAAAATTATAATTACTCACCTAATTGTTATTTTTAAGGGGATGCCGAAGTCAATTTGCGATTTGCATTAAAATAGGTTTGAAACCATAAATCAGGGTAAGAATCATCCAAAAACAGCGCGAAAACCGATTTGGCACTTCGCAACCCCCTCCAAAATACCTCAAAAGACAAATCATTTTTTACATAGCCCCACACATGAGACAAAAATTTCCTGGAGTGGCAAAATATTCGTTAGCAAAATTTTGCAACTGGTACTTGTTCCAACGATCCCCCATGGCTTAAAAATAAATAAAATGTGAAGAGAATCGTTTTTCCGTAAAAGCCCCTTTGGGCCGATATACCATGCCGGAAATTCAAAAAAACAAATCCTAGTCGCAATAACTTCGTTAAGAAAAATTTTTTGATTGATACTTCTAGAAAAGGTCCCCTTCCCTATACAGAGGACGTGGCCTAGTTGTCCGTGAAATCTTTTTCACTTCGCCGATACTTCTATATAAAAAGAAAAAGGTCCCCCGAGGCTTGAAAAACAATTATGAACGAACTCGCTACTCCGGAGAAGCCCCTTTAGACCGATTTACAGTACCGTAAACTCGAAAAAAAATTCCCAGGGTCGCAGTAACTTCGTTAGGAAAAATTTTGCGACTGGTACTTGTAGGAGAGGTCCTCCAAGGCTTAAAAAAAGATTATTAACGAAATTTTTTTTTTAAGCCTTGGGGGACCTCTCCTACAAGTACCAGTCGCAAAATTTTTCCTAACGAAGATAACGAAGATAGGTTATTGTATAGAAGTTATTGTGACTTTAGGATTTTTTTTTCAAACAAAAATAGGGAGTTTTCCAGAAAATAGATTTTTTTCAAAGTTTATTTTTAAGCCATGGGGGATCTTTTGAACACGTCTACCAGTTGCAAAATTTTTCCTAACAAATATTTGACGACTCTGGAAATTTTTCTTCTCGTGTTCGGGGCTATGGAAAAAATGATTTATCTTTTGGGATGGTTTTGGGGGTAAGGTAAAAGACCCTATTATGAATCAGTGTTCGTATTTATGCATCACCCCCAAAAAATTAAATTTTGGTAGTAATTATTGCTTATATTATCAAAAAAAAATTATGTTCATAAGCATATGTTCTAAATGCATAAATATGTAAATTTCTATGTAATTCGGAAGCGTTTAATATCAAAGACAAAATAATAAAGGTTTGCACATGAAGATTACGTAGAAAATACTTCTTATTTGTATAGAAGCAGCAAGAGCACTTGACTAGTCAGTTTGCATATATATTGTAAAGAAATTAATTGATTTAAAAATATGTTACTTAACTTATTTAAAAGCTTATGAGTTGTAGATTATAAATACATAGTAACTTAAGTATTAATTATCACAAATTTAATTGAATTCAATAAATTATTGAGCTGATTCATAATATGAACATCTGTTTTTCGACAGTCCGTATTTATGGTTCAATGCTTGACGTGATCCATCAATTGGGACCTAATTGTCCCGATTTCTGGATCACTCTTTTCCGCATTATTTAATGATAAAAGCTGTTGTATTTTAAACTTTTTACTCTAATAATGAAGTAATCTTTATTCCTCAGCTTTATTTCCATTCATGAAACCTATAAAACGAATATTAATATTAATTATAAATGATGCGACATAACCTCAAAAGAATGACACGACTAATTTTCATTCCTCTGCATAAGAGATTCTAAATCCAGTTACTCTAGTCTTTTGAGGTTATGTTTTATGATTTTTAGTAAAGGTTTCAACCAAAGTTTATATTCGTTTTATATATCTCTGATTGATTAATGTAATACCGAGGAATAAAGATTGCTCAATTATTAGCATAAAAAGTTTAAAGTAAAAGTTTTATTCAATAAATACTGTGTAAAAGACTGATCCATTAATCCATTAATCGGGACAAATTTTATGGATCACTGGGACATATCCTTCCATGCTGATCCATAAATACGGTCTTGAAGATCAGCCTCTTATTTTGTTTAATTTATTATGTTTTTAATGTGATTTGCTTGAACAAAAATTTTTTTTAACTTCTAACATATACAAGAACAAAACTGTGCAAAAAAATCCGACCCTTAGGTTTTAATTTACTAAAAATTAATTGAAATCTCTCACTGCCCCTCACAATCTGATCCATAATTGGGCCTTTTACCTTAGTCTTGGGTGGTTGTGAAGTTCCAATTGGGTTTTCGTGCTGTTTTTGGTTTATTTCTACCCTGTTTTATGGTTTATTCAAACCTATTTTAATGCAAATCACAAATTTCAGTTTTTCATTCACTATGAACGTTCGGAATTTAAAACACATCATTTATAATTACAATACTTAGATATTTTTAAAACTAATAATACATTAGTTTATAATTAACGAATTCGTAATTTACTCGCTAGAGCAGATTTTATTATGTATGTATACATGGATTATTTGAATCTCACGCAAGGCTCGAACGTAGCGCCGCCTGTCTAATGGGGGGTTGTACTAATAACGCTTGGTTAGGCAGGTTAGGCTTAGGCTTCACTAAAACGGCAAAACTCCTCGATCCGAATCCGATTCTATCTTTTCTCATGCAGACTTTCCTTAAGGAGACTCTACATCGTGTGCCGCGTGAGCCGTGAGCCGTGAGCCGTGCGCCGTGTGCTCTGCAAAAAAATCGTTGTTCGACATCTATTGATCCGCATGAATCATGGATAATGGAAACAGACCTATGCTTAAGGGCTCTTGCACGAATAAAGGAATCAGCTCGCTGTGTGTTTATGTTCCTCCATGTGTGTCACTGTTCCTCGATGTGTGTCCATGTGCTTCGAACACCGAGAAACAGTGAGGCACATAGAGGAACATAAACACACAGCGAGCTAGCTGTGCCTCGGTGTTCTTCGGTGTGCCTCCATATTCCTTCTATTCCTTTATTCGTGCAAGAGGCCTAAAAGTATGTTTCCATTATCCATGATTCATGCAGATCAATAGATGTCGAACAACGATTTTTTTTGCAGAGCACACGGCGCACGGCTCACGGCTCACGCGGCACACGATGTAGAGTCTCCTTTATATTGAGCTAGCTTCAAACTAAGTATGCATGAACTCAATGAACTGACATCTATATCAAGTAGTCATAGTATTCTTCAATGCACGTACATACTATAGTGTTCTTAAGAAATAAAGATATAAACGACAATAGCAAATAAATTAAAGGATTAGTGGCTGCTATTAGATAAGTAACTTTTAACAACAAAATATTTAGAATATAATAAGTTTAAGGGTAAAAATGATACTTTGTGTATTTTTTTTTTTTTTTTACAGTAATCAATGCAATCGTGAGCAATAAAAGATGGACGGAGGAAAAATTTTTTATGATAAATTATAAAATAACAAATATTGAGACAATATATTATTTCGATAAAAATCAAGAATGTATACAAAATTTTCAATTAATGGATTCAATGCATTAGAAGTGTTCGTTACAAAAAAAAAGATAATTATTATAGTAGTGCAACCGCTTAATTTCAAATTTATTGAGTCAAACCCAACATTGTACATCTTTATTCATTGGATGTAATTTTCAGTGATATAAAGTTAATTTTCTCTATAATACATATTATTAGAATGTAATTGTTTATTAAGCGATAATAGCAGATATAAAATATAAAATAAGAAATGTAAATATAGGTACAACTAAGAATGTACAAAAAATGGATGATTCATCTAATAAAGCATTTATATATATATTAAGCGATAATAGCAGTGGAGTATAAAAGAAGCCAGAAGAAAATATAAATGTTTACAACTGAATAATTTCTATTGTGTTTGTGATTCATTGCGTTAAACTTTGATTAACGTGAATTGTGTTAAAATGATTTACGGTTTCAAGAAACTAAAAAAAAAGAAACTAAATAATAGTAAAGGTAGTTCTACTAATTCAACTATTAACGACAATAATCAGATAAAACTTTACCCACTGGTAGATTAGTATATAAAAACAGTGTAGTTAAAATTTTGGACAGGTTCTGAAGCGAGAAATCAATGTTTCAAATTTTTATCAATTAACACAGGCTCTTATGGGAAATCATACTTTTTCGCTGTTTGACTCATAATATTTCAGTAATTAACAACAAGATTTGGATGAAAATTTTGTACTTAACAAAAGAATTTTCAACTTATTTAACACTTTTCAAAATATTCATTCACAGTTGCTGTGACAGTGATAAATAAATTAATGAATACAAAAAAGATACATAATTAACCTCGAAAAATGAATCAAATCAATCTAATGATTATTTGGTGGAAGTTTATTTGTGCAACCTGTTTAATGAAGTATACCTTGTAAATAAACAAAATTTGAGAAGCGTACTTATTTTGACTAGTGTAGGGGGTATAGAAAACTACATTAACTTTACACAGGCAATGACTCATTATTGAAGATTTTGTATTACAAAAGTTGTAATAGAAAGTAATACTTGAAAAGATGAACTTTTCGTCAAGATAAGTAAATGGCCCCAGTTTATCGTACAAATGATTGGAAATATTTATTGTTCTAAAATAACGATGTTATTTATTTGTATCCAAGAAATTGGAATGTAAAGTAATATTATGACGTTTAGTGTGATCGATCGAGAGCAAGAGTAATATAAGTTGCATAAGTCTGACACGGTTATCAAGGTATTTTAAATGGTATCAATATTTTCTATTATTAAAAAAAAAATAACTTTTTTCAATATGCTCTGCAGAGGCGTAACAAGTTAAAAAAATTGTCTAAAATTATTAACTAATGATTAAACTAATGATTAAACTTAAAATTAAACTAATATTAACCTTAATTTTGGTTGCTGAATCAGATTGAAACGAACCATCAGATGTTTCTAAAGCACTCTTTTTTGGATACTTGATACGACTAGATTCGATTTTCTTTTTTAGTTCAGCTTCTGATTCTGTAATAAAGTACAAATAGATTTCAACGCATTAGAATAATATATCTTCTGTTTCAAAAGTGATGGATAAAATTCTAGAAAAATTATGATTGTTATTTTCAAAATAATTAGTAAAATTATTCCAGATTTTATAAACCATCCCATGTAGAAAAAGTCTCAATTTACAAAGATAACTATAATATCTAGAATATAATTGAGAACTAAAATCGTGTTATACTTTCTACTTGTATCAAACTACTGTATAAAATCATAAATGGTTAGGATGCGAGAGTAAGTTAATAAATGCTAATAAATTCAACGTCTACCTAGCCTGTATATACATTAGATATTTTCATTATACTACTAAATATAGATATAAAAGATTATCAACAAATTATTGGGACAATATTACATAAAATTATCACATAAAATTAAAAGTAAATTATAAGATAAATACCACTTACCTGATAAAAGTAAGATGTTAGCTTTGTACCAATGATAATGCTGTTCATTGTTATTATGACAATTGTCATTACAAATCCACTTGCAAAAGTAGAATTTTGATTTATTGAAATCATCATAATTTGTAGGTTTGAAAGCTTTCAAACGTTTTTTCCCATTTTCTATGAAATCTTCTTTTACATCAGAGATAGGTATAATATAATCGATAGTTTCTTTAAAATATCTAATGAGAGCCCATTTAACACAATCCATGACAAATAAACAAAAAGAGCACTAACAATTGAAATGGTAAGTGAAAGTGATTTCTTATCTTTTTTACTCTCTGATGTTATGATGATGTTATGCGATACTGATAAGTGATAATAATGATAAAACATTATCTATATGAACAATCGATGTAGTTTGGTTTATCTATACAATTATAGAAGGGACTTATGGTTCCTTGTAGTTCCTTCTGTCTATTCCGTTTTTCACGTACAAATGAATGAACCGGAATGGGAAAAATTGACGTAAAAAACAGAAAAAGGAGTAAAAATAACAGATAAAAGATGAGAATAACTTGAGCTAGCATACATAGAGCTATTTAGAGCTATAAATGATAAAAGATAAGAATAACGTGAGCTAGCATATATAGAGCTATAGAGGGTTTGTAGCAATAACGTTAAGCCTGACCATAGACTATAAAGACGTGGGGTCTCAGATTATTTATCTACTCCTAAAATTGGAACTAACGTTACCAGGCTGATGTGAACAGTCCCTTGCAATATGTATATATAAATATATATGTATATATGTATATATAAAGAAATATTATGTATACATACATGTAAGTACATATATCACATGCATCTATTCTCTCTGTACTAATTCTCTCTGTACTAAATAAAAAGAAGTGATAAATTAGTTTAATTTGTAGAAGAACAACTTATTTTTATATCTGTGTTATTAAATTATAAGAAGCAGAGTAATTTTTGTTCAAATTATTAAATTAAAGATATAGATTATGGCAGACCGCAAAAACAAGAGATATTTCAGTGATGAAAATAATGTACAACTAACCAAATATGCTAAAAGAAAAGTCAAACGAATTTTAAATGAGCAAAAGGTATGTTTTTTTATATTAAAAACTATATAAAAATTGTATGTAAACATTCAAGTACAAAATATAAAAAATTGAAATATTTTTCTGTTAATGTGTAAACCGAGAAAATTTTTTTGATATACTTTATAATTGATTTGGGAAAATTTTCTATATGTTCTATAGTATACACTGCAACACATTAAATTTTTATAGATATTTTACTAACATTTATATTAGAATGATATTTTATATTAAAACCTACTATTTTATATTAAAATTTGATATCTTTTTTATACAACTTGCTAAATTTAAAGTTTATTAACGTAAGTTTGTAAACGTAAAGTTTATTAAGAAATTTTTTTCCTTGTAAATATGTATATATGGGTAGTCTCTTTTATTTATTAATTATTTACTTGTTCTTAGAATCTTATCTGTTCATTCAGCTAATTTTGTCAACTTGATTAATCTCCAAGTTTATAAAGTAATTAATTGATATTAAATTTTTCAATCACTTTATTTAATTCTGACGATAAGCATAAGTAATTGAAAAATTGTTGATCTTATATTCTGTGTTAGATCTATAATAGATCTAACCGACAATGAATCACATAGTTGAATGATTTGGGAAGAAATGGTATTTTTATTAGAAAACTAAGAATCTTATTGTTATCGATACAACTATAAGCAACAACCTCATCGTCTCCTAAAATTGAATAGCAATGTTTATTTGGAATTTTACTTCTGTCGTATAACCTCAATAAGTAATTTTAATGGCTTATACTTGTAACAAGTACACCTATTTACTGCTTTTTAATTTCAATTCTAAAACTTATTATCACTCATTAAAAATTATGAAACCATGGATTTTGAACTTTTAGTAATACTTTACAAAAGTTTTAATAAGTTTAGAAACATTTATTAGAGCTTATAGAATTTTATAATTTAAAAGCAAAGGAAAAGCAAAGGAACGTTTCATTTATCACTAAAGTGTGTAAATATATATATATAAAAAAAAATTATTGATTGCAAATAGAAAAACCTCTGCCAATTCATTGGCACTTAGCTTCCTCAAAATTTATTTACTGATTCTTTTAATTAATTTTTACTTCGAATATTTAAAATTTATTAATTTATTTTATACGGAAAGAATTATGCTATATTTCTTTTTTTAATTTTTATTTTTACTTTTTCTATTTTTTATCATTAAAAAAGCAATTATTATTATAAAATTTTCTGTATACATATTTTTTTTTTTGGAAGTTTTAACCTCAAATATCTTTTTTCGTAATGGACCAATTTTTTTGGGCAACGAACTTGATCTGAAGATATATAAAAGCTACGTCCGTGCCAAATTTCAGGACGAATGGATAATTTTTGCTCTTGTTATCGTGCGACAACAGAAACGCAAATTTTTTCTAAAATAATTTTTTTTTAAAAAAGAAATGAATATAATTTCTTGAAATTTTAACCACATATAGTCTCCAATTAGTGTAATAACTGGTTAAAATTTCAAGTAGATAAATAAAATATTTTTTGAAAAATTAATTTATGAAATATAAATATAAAAAAGTTTTCCTTAATAACAAATGACAGAGTGAAGATACTTTAAATTAAAAAAAAGGAAAATGTAGGTAATTGAAATACCTTTAAAGAAAAGTTTATTATATTATGTAACAATGTCTGTAAGCTATCAAAAAATTAAAAAAAAATTCAAAATTGTTTTTTGGTTATAAAACAAAAGAAAATCAATAAAAACTCAAATCTATCAGGGTACCTTTATTTTCCCACGAGACAAAGAGAATAAGCTTTACCCGACGAAAATCGGTTGATTCATTTTGGAGATATAAATAGTTTACACACACACACACACACACACACACACACACATATGAAAAGAAAAATTATCAAAATCGACTAATATACACATATGGGAAAATCTCTGGAACTTTTGACTTTTGAAATTCATTTTTTTTCTTTCAATTTTTTTGCTGCTGTTAGTTTAGCGTGCGAAACACATAAATCAGACAGAATGTATCATCTCCAATTTTCACGTAGAAAACTAGGCCTGTAATCCATATTAATGTGCCACCCACGCTAAATTCAGAAAATGCATAAAAGTGTCAAAATATTTACGGTTACGTAAATTGGAGATGATACATCATGTCTGATTTATGTGCTTCGCACGCTAAACTAACAGCAGCCAAAAAATTGAAAATAAAAGTGAATTTGAAAAGTCAAAAGTTCCAGAGATTTTCCCATATATCGCCTTAAAACATCTTTTTGAACATTTTTTTTTCGACAATTTTTGTCACCGTTACAAAGCTTCCACTACGAGGAAGCAATTCTATAAATAACCGATTCTTAAAAAAACGATGGCTGAATGTTGTCGAGCATTTAAACATTTATTTTAATTGGTCTGTAAGAAATAGACGCGAAGATCCGCTACTCCCGCTACATTTGAATATTTAAATTGAATTTTTATTCTTAACTATTTATAACTAAATAATTAAACCAAAATTAAATGAAAAGATGAATTTTATTTTTTTGAAAAATTATCTGATTATCCTATCATTTAAACTAATTAAAATGAAATCATGATGAAAAATTATGTATTCATAACCTCAATAACATAACAGTACACGCGTAGCGCGTTTGCATTTTGCTAATGACTAAAAAAACTAATGAATAATTTAAGTAATTGGTAATAAGGATTTGGACAGAGAATATAGAATTTATTATCGTTTACCATGGAAGGTCGGATCGGGGGGTTTTCGTGAAGCCAAAAATATGCGTTAGTTCAACCCCCCATGAGACAGGCGGCATTACGTCTGCTTCAAGCAAGTGAGAAAAGTCACATGAGCTAAATATCTGTACGATACGCGTGTCTTAAGTGACACTTACGACCCTTGTATCGTAATGTACTATTTTACGCTTTGATGTTTTTGAGATGAAGTTATGATTTTGAGGTTAGAGTGGTATAAAAACAATTCAAACATTCTTTATTATTACGGTTTTAATTGAAAATGTCTAAATATAGTGTTAATGCTTTCTAATATTTTTAATTCAAAGTTTAAGTATTTAAAAATCCCGCCGCCGACTTTAAACTAATCTCTTATCATCTTTCCGCTCATCACTTTTGCGAGTTATGAATACTTAAAATAGCTCAAAAAGGAAAATATTTTTTGCGCAGGAATTGTCAGATCATGACCCATGTATACATACTTACTTATTAAGGTAGTTCCTTGATATGAAAAAAAGCAAGAGAATATATTTTTTCCAAATATCGAGATGCAATATTTTTTTTATAATACTCTTATATACGTTTCTGTACCATCATTCACAATATTAAAATAAAATTAAGATTAAAAATCAACTGATTTACGATTGTCATATATGCCATTATAAGATTTCATTCAGAAGAACAAAGCTGCTTTATTCTTTAAATTCAAATAATAAATATAGGTTTAAAAATGAGAATTTTATTAATAATAAATGGAATTTACTCTAAAAATTTTGAATTATAAAAATTTTTCATATTGGTTCATTTATAAAATAGTCCTTGATCATACAAAACAATGAATTATTAATAAATTAAAAAACCTTAAGTAATTTGTACAGCAACTACCTTCGATGCTTTATATTCTTCCATATTAGAATCAATTATGAAATCCCTACTTAAAAAAAAAGGATTGAAACGGATATCTCAGAAAATATTTCCAATCCGTTTTTTGAACATTTTAGTTTTCATTTCAATTCTTTTTTTTAAAGTAGGGATGCCTTAACAAATAAAACCATTAAATTGCTTTATAGACTGTACAAGAAGAAGATGCTGGTACAAGCGGAAAACAATCAAACTGTAGCCAATTTTTAGGCAATGAAGAAACATTAAATGAGGCAATGCACTCATTATCTTGGGTAACTAAAAATTTATTTTACTTTCAAAAACTGTATGAAATTTTCAGTATTTAATGTTCAATAAATTTTTACCTTTAGGTAAACATAGATGAAACACTTATATCAAATAATGAGGATTCTTTAGATGTCAAATACAATTTAGATAAAGGATCCAATGCATGTGCCAATATTTGTAATGATGAAAGTGTAAGTGTTAGACATTTGCTTTGGGTTGATTAGTTTGGTGGTTGTTGATTTATATTTAAAAATGATTTATATTTAAAAGATCCTTTTAAAAATGTGAAAATATTTTCTTAATCACTCAATTATAATTAAGAAAGCCTATTAAGAATACCTAATGTTTTTTCTATTGTTTTATGTCCTCAATTGCATTATACCCAATAAGCAAAAATCCGAGGTAAAAGAATTCTTTAAGTACTACACCGAATGTCCGCTTGAGGATTATTTTCTAAGTATTCACAAAGTATTCTTAAAGATTACTTTGAATAAAATATTTTCAAAAATATTTTTAATATAAGAAAATAATATGAATGGAAAGTAATCACAAAGTAATTATAAAGTAATCACTAAGAATTCTAAAAGATTATTTTCGTAAAAATTTTTAGCAAATATTCTTAATAAATCAAAATCATATCAGTATATAATGTAATCAACAAAGCATTCATAAAGTAATCACGAAGTATTCCTATGGATTTATATCATACCATATGTAGACGATTCGAATTATATCACGTAAGTGTTCGTCGGTTAAGACTTCGTCTGTTAATCCGGAGACTCAGGTTCAAATCCCCATACCGGCAGGATTTTTTTAATTGCTGAAATTGGTTTTTATTAATTTATTGTGTAATATCTATTACATATTATTATTATTATCCAGTTATTTCCATAAAAAATCAATAAATTATAATATTAATACAAATTTTGTGTATTATAAAATTTTCTACGTCAACGTAAAGAATTCTTTGTTAAGTCTTTATGAATTCTTTGTGAACTATTTGAACAATTAAAAAGTTTTTGGAGTATTAATTTTGCCAAAAATATTTCGATAAAGATTTCTTTGTTAATACTTGAAGAATCAGTACTGATCGGACATTTGAGATCGGATAAAGTGCTCCGTAAGAATTCTTTATGATAACTTTCATGACAAAAGCGTTCATAAAGTAGTCTTAAAGAGTTCTTTTAAAATTCTTTTTGCTTATTGGGCATTAACCACATTACTTGATTGATAAGTTTACTACAACGTTTTGATATTGAAAATTTTTGAAATCGCTTGATATGTAGAACCATAATAATTATTCCAATTCAAATATGAAGAAAATTTTAGAATAATGATAATTTATTCTTCATGCAGGATACAGAGGAAGATTTTATAAATGACGATATATATAGTAGTGATGAAGAGCTTTTAGAAATTTTGAAAAGAAAACAATCGAATTCTATTGATGAATTTATGAAAGATGAAAATTTGTTTAAGTATATTGTATGTAATGTAAAGAGGAGCCCAGCTGAATTATTACTTATGGGTTTGAAATTTTCTGAATCGAACAGATTGTCCTTTACTGGCACGGCAAATATTCTAAAATTAATAAATCGTGTATGTGGTGACATTATTGTTCCTGAAACACGCTATTACATAGATAAATTATGGTCCTCCGAAAATATTACATTACATGCTGTATGTATATTATGCTCAAAATATTTAGGAATATTTGAAAATTCAATACTAACAGCCACTTGTGATAACTGCAGTGCAGAAAATGATGTATCTAACCCTTCAAGTGAATGTTTTTTTGCAATTATTGATCCATCAGAAGCTACGCGTGATTACATTCAACTTCATGGAAATTATTATAATTATGTAGTAAAAGAAAGAGTTCACGAGCCAGATTACTTAAAAGATATCTATGATGGCAAATTATACATGGATTTAGTCAAAAATTTAAGCCCTGATGATAGACATTCATATGCAACCTACATATTTAATACTGACGGTGCACCGGTTTTCAAATCATCAAATTTTTCAATCTGGCCTATTTATTTACTAATAAATGAAATTCCAGTACAAGAGAGACTTAACAGTATTATTGTAGCGGGGCTGTGGTTTGGGTTAAATAAACCCGAAATGACTGTTTTCTTAGATGTATTTGTAGATAAGATGAATCACCTTTCTACAGTTGGTATATTATGTACACTTGATAATGAAGACCGGTTTATTAAATTATTTCCCACGGTTGCGGTCGTTGACACAATGGCTCGTGCACCGATGAATGGCTCTTGTCAATTTAACGCGTATTATGGTTGTGATTGGTGTTTGCAACGAGGACAGTATTACGATAAAAGTATGAGGTATCCGTTTACTTTTCCACTTCCAAAGTTAAGGGATCACGACTCTACAATACATCACGCCAGAGAGGCAACTCAAAATGGACGTCCTGTTTTTGGAATAAAAAATGCTTCACCACTCCTTAAATTAAATAATTTTAATATCATCGAAGGCTTCACTCCCGACTATATGCACTGCTATGTAATTGGTGTTGTTGAACAATTTACGGAATATATTTTAAAATGTTTAACGAAAACAGACATAGATAGTATAAACTATTATTTGCTAAATATTAGAGCACCGCAACAATTAGGACGACTATCGAGACCCCTTAGCGACAGAAAAAATTGGAAAGCTAAGGAATATGAAAATTTTGCCTTATACTATAGCATACCAATTTTTAATAAATACCTAAAAAATAAGACATTGCTAAATCACTGGTCATTATTGATAACCGCTTTACACATATGTCTGAAAAAAGATATAAGTTATTCAGAATTGAATCGGGCTAATGAGTTATTGCATACATTTGTATCTAAAGTTCAAAATATTTATTCGTTGACAGAAATGACATACAATGTGCACCAATTACTTCATCTTGTAAGAAGTATTCATAATTGGGGTCCATTATGGGCACATTCCGCGTATCCTTTTGAAAGTGAAAACCACAAACTGTTAACAGCCATTCATGGTGCTAAAGGTGTAATATTACAAATTAATAGGAACATTAATATGCAACGATTCACACAACTTCTACAGAATAAAGTTTATTCTAAAGATTCTGCAGTAGCAATGGAATATTGCGAGAGTCTTGGAGAACCGATTGACAAACATGTTTTCAAATTAAGTAACATAACCTATTTCTCTAGAGGGAAAACATTGGATAACACTACAGCCCAAAAATTTAATATAGAGAAAAATACTAAAGTGTTTTGGAGAATAGTAATAGAAGGATGTTTGTATATGTCATCTGCAAAAATCAATAAACGTTCCTGTGACAACTATGCGCAATTGAAAAATAAAGAATTTATTAAAATCAATAGCTTTCTAGTTAATTTTGAAACAGAGAGTGAAAAAACTATTTGCCAAGTTATTCAGACAAGGCCTTATCATCTATCAGAAATGATAAGGAAAGTTATCAAATTATCAGATGAAATATGTATAGAAACAAATAGTATAGATAAAATATGCATTTACATCGACATGAAAGAAAAACAATTCATTATTCCAGTACCCCATCCATACATGTATTAAAAGTTTAGTGAGGTAAACAAAAATATATGTGAAATTTTGATAAAAATAATAGAATGTACTTATTTTTTTTAAAAGTGTACATATTTTATTTTAATAAATAAATAAATATATTGCGTAATAAAGAAACTTGTTCTCCCCTTCACTCTCTCGCCATCTTCCCCCTCTCCCCCTTCCCCTCTCGCGCTCTCCCTTTCCCCATGCTCCCATTCCCCCGCTCTCACTCCCACTCTCTCTCTCAGTATAATTTTACCCCCTTCCTCTCGCCCCTCGCACCATCTCTCTTTCTTTCTCTCACACGCCCTCCCCCCTCTCCCTCTCGCCCCTCTCTCTATCGTCCACCCTCTCTCTATCGCTTTCCCTACCCCCCCCCCTCTATCCCACCGCCCCCCTCTCTTCGCTCTCGCTCCCACTTTCTCAGTCTCATTCTCCCCGTCTCGCTCCACCCCTGCCCCCCCTTCTCTCTGCCTCCTCCCTCTCACGCAAGCTCTCTCTCCCTTCCTCCTCTCCCCCCGCCCGACCCCTTTATGGCGCTCCACTTACCCCCCTCCAGCTCCCATTCTGTCTCAGTTTTCCCCCTCGCTCCACCCTCGCACTCTCTCCCTCGCCCCTCTCTTTCTGTTCCCCCCTCCCCCCTCTCTCCCTTCCCCCTCTCTCGCCTTTCCGCCCCGCTCTCTCACCCCCTTCCCCCTCTCTCGCCAACCCTCTCTCTCGCTCTCGCTCTCCCCTTCCCCCTCTCGCTACCCCCCCCCTGCTTCCTCCCCCCTACCTCCGCCCCGCTCTTTCTCACACGACCCCCTCTCTCTTCGCTCTCGCTCGCACTCTAG
>JAPYZP010001141.1:0-18285 GCA_030522985.1 Torymus sinensis | reverse complement strand
TTGCTAATGTTAATATTTATTATCTTTTTTATTATCTCCCTATAAAATAAAGTGTTTCAAAAATAGGGACATGTTTCACAACTGGGACTTTTACCTTATACAGAGTAAGAAGCGACAATTACTACAATTTCACGGTAGAGTGCCCGCTTTTGCTTTTTTCATTTCGAAAATTGCAATGATAGTTTATAAGTAACACTATAAAATGTAAACTTTTTATGATTTTATTTTTGTATTCACTTTACGCAAGCTTGGAAAAAATATCGTTTTAAACATGGATGTAGGTATTCTCGTGCGTAAAGCTATCTTGTTACAAAATATACCATTTCAACTGCATACTCTATTTCAATTTTTTTTCACTGGAAAATACCATTATTGTTTATTACTACATCGTTACTTCTAAGAATCACATGATAAACGTAAAAATGTTTAAAAAAAAATGTGATTCAATTATAAATTCTCATTCTTCGACAAACAGCTTCGAAAAACACTTCTCAGTTTATCCGGAAGTAAATTGCGAATAACGCGAAGAGAAATATTGTAACATCAGTCGCGCATACCGCGCCGCTACAAAATTTCCCCGGGCAACTTTAACTTTGAAAAACAAATTTCCCGTGAAAACACTCCTCGAATAATAATTCATACCTATATTTTATCGACTCGAAGCGGGGAAAACAAGTGGCGGCCTGCTCTCTGCCACCGCCATTGTTTCAATAAAACTCCATCCCAATGAAAGGCAAAAAAGCCGGCTGAGAGAGACAGAGAGCCATTCCGTTTCACGACTTGATAGCTCGGAAATCAAGTTTAAACACCGCCGCGGAAAGCAATCCCCCCGCCGAACTCAGCGCGCGGGGTGAGAGGGGGGATCTCTCTCGAAAAAACAAGGAAAAATCCGAATGAAGGATGAAGCCCACAGCCCCCTGTTTTCCGCGCAGCCGACTTGCGATCCGCCGGCATTTTCATGCTGTCCGCGGCACTTTTCCGGAAAATTGACTCCCCGCTATTTTCGAGGCCAATTTCCCGTCTCTCCCTCTCTGTGTCGACGAGCCGCTCTGGATTCGGCGGCACGCTTGAGCGGAGCGGCAAGGGCGGGTGTATAGGTGCGGACACAAGAGAAGTTAACAGGGGGGAGGAGGGTGGAGCTGTTTCGCGGCAGGAGGTTGCTGAAGGTCGTGTGCGAGAGTGCATTTGTCGGTTATTTTCCCGGTTGTTAGGTATATGGAACACGTTGCGTTCAATTGCGGCGTAGTACGTTTTTCAAAAATTGTATGGCTAATTTGAGTTGATACGATGATTTGTAGTGTTTTCTAACTTGTGTACAAATCGTAGTTGATCACTGCTGTCGTTTTCTAATGATATTTAACTTCTTAAATATTAGGATAAAAAAATACGTTATATGAAAGTTAAGAATAATTCAAATAGTTTCGCCAAGCTTTTAAAATATATTTAGGGCATTGGAAAAGCATTGAATGTATATTTGAAATTGAACTGCAAATATTTGCGGAACAAATACTTCTTCGGTGGCGGCAACCGCACGTTTTTTCGTAAGTATAGATTTATTGAGACGCTAAAAACTGATACGAAAATAAAAGAATGCCGTAACCTCCTACGTGTTCGGGGCTTAAAGTGTACACACAACGATACTTCCATCGGCTATCTGGCCATCTCATGTATGTGTTGTATCTTGTATCCTATCATTTCTTTCATGTCGAAGGCTGTGTAAGATACCTGCGCGCTCATACTGCTCTCTTTGGCTGCGTTTTTTTGCGCGCTTATATACGTTCGTCTTCGCCGTGAAGAAGAAGAATTGGATATTGCGTGAAAAATTCACTGGAAGCTCGATATTGAAAATCGTTTAAAGAGCGATGTTTCTTGAAAATCGGAAGAATAACAATAAAGATATCGACAACATTATTTTAGTATAATAGCTGTTGTTTTAAAAATATTACTATAATATTTTAATTGTTACATTTAATTGTTATGTAGTTATAAAATTAAATATCTATATTGATTCGATCAGTTTCAATTTTCCAATAAAAATATTGATAATAACCAACATTAAATGTGAACAAAATGAAATTTTAATGGAATTAAAATCATGAAGTTTTTATTTTTTCATGCGCAGTTTCAATAATTTAAAATAATAACGCGAATAACATAAGTCATTTAAATTTCTGTAAATACGAAGGTTTATAAATTATAATTTATTTGATCTTATAGAAGTAGCAAATAGAAATAGAATATGAATTTCATTTATTAATAAAATGAAGATAGTATTATTAAATCTGCATATGAAATAAAATTATAATTTTACATATTTAACTCGGCTACCTTGTACAATTTTTATAAGCATACCAAAGAGGTGCTATCTACTTTGATCTTTATATAATTTATTCCATGTACACACTCTTATATCAACGTTAATTGTAATTAAGTGTAAATAACCGCAAACATAAATTATCCTTTGCAAACCGAACCACGACGAAAAAGAATTCTCGCCGTTCAGATTTCCCGAAAATTTCGAAAACCCCGTGCGAAAGACAACGAACTCGGCTGGAAGCGAGTAAACAAAGGCACTCGCTGCAAAGTAGCAAAACCTGTCGCCACATCCGCTTCCGCAAACTGTTTTTCCGGACCCGCAACACACAGAGAGAGAGAGAGAGAAAGCGTAAGCCGAAGCGAAGCTCTTTCGCCGCACGCGATATGCGCTTTTCCGAAGCCGCACACACCGAAGCTGCTGCTGCTGCTGCTGTGCACTCGGTTAAGTATCGAACTGTTATGATCCGTCGGGTTTGGCCCCCGTCCAAAAGTGTTAACGGCCGGGCAGATAACTTAGGACGCGAGAGCGCGCGGGCGCCGGAATAGGCGCGAGATAAAGAGAGGAGGGGAGGGGAGAAGGGAAGACCCGGGTCAGATAAACAAACAAAGCCAATGGGTAATGGATTGTGCGGAGACCCGGAGGAAAGGGAGACCGCGAGAGAGGATTTGCGATACGTGCGGGCGAGCGCGCAATGAGGGGTGAGTTTTTCGGGTAGAGAGGCTGATAGAGGCGGCAGAGCGTTATGGGAGATGTTGCCGCTTCTTTTATTAAGCGGAATTATTTGACAGTGAGTTGGGTATTGTTTCTGAGACGAAAAAAAATTGCTTCGAGCCGTGCAGTATTCGAATAATCAGACGCTGCTTTACGTTCATTTATTAAAGGGTTTACGTTGTATTTTTTTATAGAAAGCTCATTATCCTAATAATATAGCTCGAATGCATGTAAAATTGAATATGGAATAAACTACATAGAAGCCGCAGTACAGGCGTTATCTCGTAGAGTAAATATACGCATTCAAAGTTAACGTTTATTCGCATTGGAAAGTTAGCGAAAAAAAGTTCGTGTAAATTAAAAGTGTGTAAAAATGGCCTCACTATATTTTTTCATTTAGTCCAGTATCCTGCAATATCGTTAAAAACTTTTCCGCATTTTTGCCATATTTTTTGCAGAAAAGAATTGTGGAACTCGTTACCTCGAAAAAATATAGCAATGTGCAACAAAGCAAAATACAAAACATAAAAAACACACAGCTGTAAAAATAAAGTCAAACGAAAGAAAATAAAGTCAATGGAAATCTGGAAGGGCACGCGGGATTATGTTATGAAAAAACTGCGAGTAGCCAACCATAAAGGGGAATAAATAGAGAAATAAAAATGAGATCATTTATAATAGACGAAGGCAAATAAAGTAGAAATTACTAATGAAATAAAATAAAAGATGAAATAAGAAAGATAATATGCGAAGAGAAAGAAAAAGGGCTGAAATAACGGCCGTGACCTATAAGAAAACACTTATGACTGTTATACCCGTACTCCAGACAATAAATAGCTTCACTGCAAATTCGATTCACATACATTCACATAAAAAATTATACACTCAGAACCCAATAGAAAAGTCAGGTCCCATATTTTTTTTCCAAACAACCAAAATTTGATATAACCCCAAAAAGAAAAAGCCTTATATCCGAACCACACGAAAATCCGGCCTCAAAACCATCAACTCCGACATACATCTCCGAGCTATCTGACCGCTTCATATAACAGCGAATCTCGTATAAGGAATCGCCGCACGTGCCTCGCAGAGCAGCAGCAGCAGCAGGCGGCGAGACGAAAAATTGAGACAGCGCGCGCGAAAGACCGCAGATACGCGTTCTCGGAGGGGCGCAGTTATAACGTCCGAGAGGAAAAGGAACGGCTCTACATTGTTCGCGCGGGACTGTTGCGGCTAAAATATATGGGACTACCGCGCTATCTCGTTATATAATTCGTCTTTGCCGTCCGCCTGCGCCGCTATATATATATTGGACGATCGCCGATAGCGCGAGTTTTTGTTTGGATATTGAATCGCCTGCACAAAGCGCAGCCACGTTGTTATTTATGTGGCGGCGCGTTGATTTTCTTCGACGGATTTTTATTATATTCCATAGCGTAACGAACGCGCAATCAGTGAGATATGCGCGTGATTTTTTTTTATCGTGTTTGTAAAATCGAGCGGTGGTATAGTTTGTGTGTGTGTTTTTTGCGCAGGATGTGTATATACTATAGTATACGGAGATAATTTATCGGTTCGACTTGGCGCTCGTTCCGCGCTCTGATTAAAAAGGATCTTTAGGTGCAATCGCGGTCTGTCCGGCATGCGGAGTTTCTGTTTTTAATACTACGTCGATGGTACGTGTACTGGTATGTATTACGTGGTTTACGAGACTGCATGATTGCCGGCGTTTGTAAAACTTTTTTTTATACGCTTCGCGCGGAATTTGTATACAACGATTCGTTCGAGGCACACGATGAAAACGACTTGTTGGCGATTCCGCGCTATACTTTACTGCATCACGCAGCGTTATAGTTATATCGTCCGCGCGCTGCTTGCTTTGATCGATCGCGATCGAAGTATTCGCGATATCTATATAGAGTGCAACATCTCCCGACGTATATAATTATGTTAATTCTGGGGGGAATATGTGCAGACTGATTTGATTATTTTCTTTAATGGAATGAGCAATTTTCATTTGATTTATGAGAGACGTACTACGTATATATATATATATAGACTTATTGCGCTTTCGTTGATAGGACGGAATAAGATTAAAATTTAACTCTCAGAGAGTGTATTAAATCGTGAGTTATAATTATATCACTTTTTATAATCAGTATGATCAAATATATTTAATTGGAAGAATTGAGCGTCTCATTAAGGGATAAAGTGAAGAAGTAAGTAGAACGTCTGGCTAAACTTATTCTGTATTTACTTTCGCGCAGTAAAGTGAAACACTTTATTAACTTTTCCTATCTATTTGATTGAAATTGTCGATGCTTTAAAAGTACGTGCTGACAATTTCCAAGTGATGATGATGTAAACTTTATTAAGTTAGTTTTGACACGTGATAAACAATATGTGATTTGTATAATACAAATAATGATTTCCAAGAATTCTAAAATAGACATCTTGGTAACAAAAAATAATCGATCGAGTTAGAGGTGTGAATCTTGACTTATAAAATTTAAGGTAATATATTATTTTCCAACTTACGAGAAATTGTAGTTAGCGAAGTAATAATTTCTAAGCTTACCTGAAACAGAAAAAAGTTTATTTTTATCTTATAGCTTTGGTATATATAATATTAGCAATTATCATAAGATTAAATTAAATTTAGACACCTGATCCACATATCCCGTACCGTATATAAAAAAAAAACGATGACCTAAAACGCGATTCACGATAAAACTAAGTGATAAATTGGCCATATAAAAGAGCGCATAATCGAACTCTTTTGAACTACATTCTAAAATAAACTATAGCTAAATCCGAACGCACAGTCAATTTGAATTTCTCTGTTTTAGTAAAAAAACTCTTCGTGTACAGGAAGTTACACTTATGCCAATTTATATCCTGCCACTATAACGAACCCCCAGAAAAGGCGCCCGAAATCACTCTTTACCCAATCTCTCGGGTACCAACTTCTCGCCCGCCGCCTCGTCAAACAAACGACACAGCCCCGCTCCACATATATACGCTGTGCTGCCGCAGTCGCAACGGCGCTCGCGTCTCTCTATCTGTCTCTTCGTTGCCTCTTCTCTGCCGCGTGCGGCGCATTGTTTAACCTAGCGCAGCTCTCCGGACTCACTTCCGCGACAAACTTAGCATCCCATTAAATAATTAAGCGCGCGTGTGTAACGCGTCAGCGGGCTTTTCATCGAGCGAGCAGCCGAGGGACCAGCGGCTATCACAGTACAGCTCGAGCAATTCCGCAGCGCAGCGCCTCGCGCGCACACCAGCCGGCACTCGCAGCCACCGTCGCGGATCGAGCTAACTCTCGTAAACACGCTTCTGAACGCCGTAAACTGACTGTCGGTCTCTCGACTGCGCTCCGTATATACGTACGTATAGAGGGGGAGGCAAGACAGAGAGAGAGAGAGAGATCGTATACTGTACACACAAGCCTATACGCTCGCAATTCAGAGGGAGATAGAGCGAGGAGGAGGAGGATACGGTTCGCGAGCGAGCAAGGCAGTGCGGTGGGTAAGAGTGTAACGAGCCGGCGGTCGTTGCGATTGGCCCGTATATACCTATACCTATATAATTCGCCGGGTAGTTGATGAAGTGTGGATGGCGCGTGTTTGGTATGTTGTTTTGCTCTTTGAAACTTCCATATTTACAGACGATAAGGTTGGGCTGGAATAGTTCGAGTTCAGCGTTGTTTAGTTTTATTTAAAATAGTTTTTGATCCTTATCTGCACTGATTTGTGTCTTTAATTATACTTTTCAGAATGGAACCTACGAGATTTAAACGTTCACTTGCAAATTAAAGTGACGTGAAATTAAAAAGAAAATAATCAAAAAATCAACAGAAAATCAATTTCTGACTAGACTTGGTTTGCACTACTTCTATGTTTGAGTATGGCGACAGTAATTTATTTCAACAATTCCCACATCTATTTAATTTATTTATATTTTATTTATCATTATTTACAGCTGTCTGATATAATATAAATATTAATGGATTTATTTAGTTATATGACCAAAAGAAAACATATTACCAGACCTACATACCAAAAATCCACGAACCCATTTATCCAAGCTAACCGTATTATCGTCCCTCAAAATAACACATCACGTGCACACAATAACTCTAATCACGAAACGACCACCACTTACCATCTTCGTGCCCCACCATCAGCCAGACAACCTCTTCGGAATAAATAATTTCAAGAACCCTCCCGCAAATAACCTCCCGCAAATTAATCACATCAGCCTGATGGTAATTGGCTTTTCTCATCTGGGGACACACTGGCCCCGGCAGCAGCCTGCCTCCCACCCGATACACGTGCAAACAGACGCGCACTCTCCTCGCACACACGCGTGCGTGTGCATAATACCCCAAGTGAAACTGGTCAATTTCCTGGAACAGTCCTCTCGCACACGCGCCTGTACATATACATACATACATGTGCACACAGATGTACACGCGCGCAGGTCAGGAGTCCGAGGTTGCAGTGCCGGGCGAGAGAGCTCATGCATCAGCTAATGCAAGCAATTTCTTGGCCACCGGCTAATGCGCGCGGCCCAGACGCAATTATAGGCGCGCAGGTGCTCAAAGACGACGGCTGTGTGCGAGCCGTAAACACGCGTGTATTTATAAATTCATCGGCAAACGGAGTGACAGGTGAGGGAGTGGGCGCAGAGGGCAGCCTAGCAAATACGCAAAAGCATACAAATACGTCAAATACGGCGGGGGCCGAGCGCCTGTACATGATTAGGGTTGTGCCCGATTGACTATGATTGGCCCCGCTGAATAGAGAATTTTCTATGCATGCATGTTGTATATTGAGTGTTGTGTGATTTGATTGGTAACGGCCTCACAATATCGCGCTGTTTCAAATGATATATGTTTAAAGCGAAGTATATAATCTGATAAAGAAGATTAAGGAAATTTTTTTTTTCTTTTTTCTTTAAGGAAAGAATTATTATTGTCAGTAGGTAATATTCGTTGAAGTAAAATTTTAATCGATTGATTGTTCAACGAAGACTTTCACTTCTCAGTGCCAAATTCGACGCATCTATTGAAATTTCATTTGATAGTGTTTACATAAAGTAAATTGAATTTTAATTGAAAAAAAAATTATTAATTGGTACACTAAATTATTAAACAACGTGTCATTCGGTAAAAAGATTTCTATATGAAATTTTAAACGTATCAACAGCGAACAAAATTAGTACGTCTTACGTAAATAGAAAATAATTATCCCATACAAATTTATGACATAAAAACATCAGTTTAAAATTAAATAATCTAAATGCACTATCTAATAAAAAAAATTTGTAAATATGAATTTTTTAAAACTTGTAAAGCACAATTTTAAACGGAAAGA
Organism: Torymus sinensis; assembly: GCA_030522985.1. Classification (NCBI taxonomy): domain Eukaryota; kingdom Metazoa; phylum Arthropoda; class Insecta; order Hymenoptera; family Torymidae; genus Torymus; species Torymus sinensis. The sequence goes on along the minus strand of JAPYZP010001141.1, from coordinate 9,879 downwards.
ACATTTTTCAATTTTGAAAAAAAGGCTTTCAGAACGATTCAGGCTCGACGCAGAGATGAACGTGTTTTAAAATACTTTTGACATAAAAAAAGTATGTCAAAATTCTTCTCCCTTTAGAAAAATGAAATTCCGAGGGTTTCTGCTTTTAAAAAATCATTCGTTCCAAATTCCAAAAAATATCCAAAAACTATTATACCAATTCTACTATACTCCCACACTCGCACAAATAACCACAACAAACTACGACCACCGCTCGCAATCCTCCCGTACACGCATAAGCCAATGAATTTCATTTCCATCGTCAACGAAGCGGCCGGCAGCCCGCCGCCTCACCCATCAGCACACAGTCGTGAGCACCGGTGACTTCCATCGTGGATTTCCGAAAGTGCACTCGCGCGTATGCCTTCTGCGGAGGAAGTGGAAAGGAGCATCGGAAGCAAACACACACACTCGCACGCGGCCATCTGCATGTACACAATGGGCGCACACGTACAATCGTAAATCCTCTCTCCCTCTAGCGTGGACCGCTGCACTACTTGTCTTCGGTTACGCGAGTGGCGGGGCAAGTTATAACGACCATCTCGATAACAGAGCAGAGCGCCTTAACAAGCGCCGCGGTTTCGCGAATGCAAATGGTTTATTTGACTCATTGGAGGAGCGGAGTCTGGTGAGTTACTGTGATATTCCTGCTGTAGGATTTTGGTCGAAGGGAGAGGGACGAATATCAAGGTTTAAGGCTTTTGCGCGGCATCGTTAGAGAGCGAGTTGCGTCTGGTGGTTCGTGGCTCCTGGACGTTATAGTTGTCGGTTTGATCCTCCTATAGCGTTGCTACATATGTGTATCTGATATGGTAAAGTTTTATATACAACGTCGATCCATCAATGGCGCACTTATTTATAATGCTGCTTTACTTTAAAGTATCATAAAATTTTTAATATTAAACAATCGAAATTTTATCGTACTAATCTAATCGATTTGAACTCTTATATAATTTTATAATTTAAATGCGTTATGTAAGATGGCAAAAGTAGCGGCGAATCCCTGCACAATCACGGAGTAAAATAACTTGATAAAAATTCCATTATGTAAACTGATATCTCCAAAAATATTGTTTTCTCTGCGATTTTGCATTTGTATTTATAGAGCAAGCCCCCTCCCTGCGTTTCCCATATTATGGCTTTCTAAGTCGGCGGGAACACTTGAATGAATTCTATGTAAGCAGCTTATGACCATCTTGGAGCGTATAAACTTCTCAGCAGCCCTCAAGTTGATTTTCGTCCAAAGCGCGAAGCAAACCAGTCAGCCGTACTAGCCTGCTGCAGTTTCTGATATACCGTTGGAACAAAAATACGCGAATTTCCCACAATATATTAAGTAAATATAAAGTGGGAATGTTAGCAGAACGTATTTTTATTAGTGGAATATTTTATAAAGTATTTTGAAAGGCTTCAAAATTTTGACAAGAAATGACAAACTAAATTTATAGTTATTTTTTAGTAACTTGTTATTTCTTTTATTTGTAAAATATGGAATGTTAATTTTTATTATAGCATTATAGTATATAGAGCAATTTTTTATAAATTAAATATAGATATTATTAAATAAAAGGGTAATTTAATTGATATAAGTTCGCGCAGATGTACATTATAACCGTGTAAGTAATAATAAGGGCTTAGCATAAATAATTATGCCATCGTTACATTAGCCATAATTAACTCATTTCACGTAATTTTACTTTGATTGTAAAGTGATTGAAAATCCAATTGAAATACCTTTCCAAACCGGGAATACCGTAAATTCAATATTTAACGAAAGTAACAGGAATTCCAATATTTAACGAATAAAGATATACTTTTACATTGGTACAAATAAAAAAAAAACTGTAAATGTTATTATCATACGTCGATAAAAGTACGTGCAAAACCAAGTGTTTTGCAGAGCCACGATAAATAATCAAAGAAACCACTGAATGGCACTCAATGCAAATCGATGTCGATTATAAGAACCAACATAATCGTAACACCTATCCGCCTCTTAATCGACTAGGAAATGCCGGCCTACCCATTAGAAAATTGCGCATAATACTTACATAAATAAGTCTCGCGCTCTCTTTTTCCGCACACCTTTAATATGTAAATCCTTATAAGCACAACCCATCTCGCATCAATTATCCACTATCTCCGACCCAAGTGAGCCCTATGTGTTCAACCCGAAATTCAGCGCGCACGCGCCTGTGTAAGCCAGAAGCTCAGAGAGAGAGAGGAGAGCAAAAACTACGGACTAAGTGTCAAAAGGCTGGTTAGAAAAAAGTCAAATGAAATTTATGGACGGTGTTTTTGCCAGGATACGTTCGGTATTTATGTGCTTTGAGGATAAGTCCTAAAAGTAGAATGGTTTGTGGACACGATCTTTACGATATAATATATATCATAATAATTTATTTACAATTAATGAAATCTAATAATTTCCATGATGAATTTTATATAATTGTTTGTTATTATAACTTGATGTGTTTCAAATTTCATTGCTCGAGTGCACGCTAATGAAGCAGTAAAGTATGTTTATAGTAAAATATAGTGCACAACTTTAACCGATAAGTTAATTTTCATCTAATAAGGCTTATTTTGTGTGTTAATATTCTTTCCTAATATAACTCGTTCTATTGCTTAAATTAATTTTTAAAACGAATTATTGATGGTTTTAAATATTACATTTTTATAATCAATTTTTCTATGTTAATTTCGGTCGATCGATCAAAGCATCAAATTCTACGAGCAAGCCGATAATATATTCACCCCAATTCCGGAAATTGCTGATAATAATACTCAATATAATGAATGTATGTTTAAACACATGAATTCGCAAAATCAATCAATCACGAGAAAAATCTGGCAATGCACAAATAATCTAATAAATAGTTTACCTCATACACTTAAATGCTAAATAAATTTATTTCCCAACCTTTCGACCTAATTCCGAAATTCGGTGTCGACGTTTGCGCAAAACTTCAAAAAGATCGAACCACGTGTACCACGCACAGCCATTCAAGTAGAAGACATCCGTGTTGGGTCAGACACGCGCTTCTCCTCTTTCGATAACCCACACCTTGCACACTTCAAAGATATTCTCACCACCCACCTTTTTCATTATCTCTTCTCCAAGCAACACGAACAGTATCTCACGTTTCACATTCCCGAAAATTGTCGGGTGTCGACGATACGGAAGATTCGAACGTCCATGCGTTATATAGACGCAACATCTACCCGCGTATACACATCTTCAATATATAATGCGAAATTTAATATCTTCCTCTTGGGCGCGCAATTGCGTACGTGTGCGGCAAAATATCGAGTGTGCGAGATACGAATATTCGGATGGAACGCGTATATATTCTCCTTTTCGCGTGGGGAATGTCTTTACTTTTGGCGTGTCGAAACGTACTAGACGCCGGTATAACTAGCTTGTCGTTTGATATGCCTGGGTGCGAGCGCCTCTGAACGTATAGATGCGGGATTATCTTATTCTGAATGTGTGTATACGGATATAAATTCATACGTATACTCAAAAATTGAGATTATTGTACAAAATACGTACAAACGAGAAAAAAACCCTATTAAACGCATGAATATCAACAAAATACTGTATGAAATGTACATGATAGGCAAATCCTACATAATGAAAAAAACTGCTTACACCAGGAAGACAATACCCAGATGTCATTCCGACTCCCTATCCCCCCCCCCTTTTTTTACTGCGTATATGAGCAGAAATCAGATGACACACAAAAATATGCAAATACGCGCTTTTGCATCCACGACGCATCTCTCCCCCCAGCGTTTATCTAAATAGAGAAGAAAGAAGGAGAGAAAGAGAGAACCTGAACTGATACAACTTCCCCCCTGCACACATGTGTGCTGTGTTATACCCCTACACACACAGATTCTCTCGCCCTTCTCTCCCTCGCGCCTCGATCCGCACGCGTTATTAAAGGAGGCATCCGTGCGTGTATACGTATATATATAGAGCGTCGCGCGGCCAGGCTGAAAAGGATATAAGCACGTAAGGCAGGGAAATCTCGAGAGCCGGAACTGTGCGAGGGAGGGAAAAAAGGCGGTATAATCCTAAATGGAAAAATTCATGTGAATGGCGCGCGTGCTCTCCCTTTCCTATTTACTTTTATACGCAGGGAGGCGAACTCTCTCTCTCTCTCTCTCTCTCTCTCGGCCATTCATGTAAATGCCACTGGCACTGTAATCCGCTCCCTCGCACCAGCGCGCGCGCCTGCGCGCTTATGGCTAACGAGCTGCAGGTGAGCAAGTGTCTTTGAAGAGTATCGAGACTCGCGTTAATTCATCGCGATTCTGGTTTTTTGTGTGTGTACTCGGTTCGGAAGGCGGCCGAGATCAAAAGAGTTCGTGGAATTGGGTAGGATTGATGAGGTTTTTTTTAAAGGATGTAAAGTGACGAATGGGCTTTGATTAAAAATATTATGGGCTTGGTTTAAAAAAAAATAGTAATTTATTAAAAATGAAGGGAAATTAATGATTAAATAGGTTATTAGTGCGCTATAATTATTTTGCTTTGTCAAAAGTTTATCAAAGCGATGCTCTAATATTCGTACAGTCGATGGAAAATCGATAGTCTAAAATATTAATTAATAACTAATTTATCGACAAGTTAGTTAAAAGCAAACTTTTGTAATCTCGAACTTCATTATGGAAAAATTTTCAAAACCTGTAAAGTTATATGCAATGGTTTGTAGATTTGTCACAGAATTTTATAAACAATTGCATATAACTTCACAGGTTTCGAAAATTTTCCAACTTTGATATCGATACCTCCCCCTGAAAATTAAACAAGGAAGAAAATGAGACCATCCAAATTAAAATTTAATGAGAAACAGATTATAATTACTTATTGAATTTTTATTTAGTGGACAAAATCTACTTTTCCAACATTGGAAATTTTCTAACAACAAATTTTTCTAACAACAAAATGTTCCATTTATGTTCCAGTTTGGAATCTGTAAATGTTTCTTTGTAATAAATGTTTCTAGCATAAGGTCTACTAGACCACTAGAACCACTTAATTTAGTCTCGATTCGTTGAAAGTTTTGTTATAGGTATCGGTACGACTGCCAGAAAACTTTTTATTTTATCGGTAAACAAAATTTTGAGAACATTACACTTACAACTTAACACCAGATCGTGAAATCAACGCCCACAATGAAACATTCCGGTTGGTCTTTGTAATTAGCAATTAAAAACCTCTAAATAAATCATGATCCGCAAAAAGTCATCGCAAACCACTGGCGTCATTGCAAACGAAATTAGACGGGCCGAAAAATCCGCGCTCTGATCGAATTGCTCGGAATTTTCATCAACGCATATCATCGAGCCAATTCATAAAACGCGCGCGCGCGTCTCTCCGTAAATAAACAATTTTGTTTTGCGTCATTTCACGTGTCGACCGAAGCGACGAAAATATGCCTCGGACCATCATCGATCGGCCAATTCGATTGAGAGAAATACAATTATTCCGTGCATGCATGCATAATCGAATTGAGCTAACGAAGCGCACACGGTAACTATACGGCGCGCGGGATTCGGATTATGCGGGCGTCATAATTCCAAGTGTTTCAACGGTGCCGTACTCGAGAGGCATCTTAAATCGAGAATGTGTTCTCACTTGGTCGTGCTTGATGCTTGATGCTGTAGCAATCGTGATGAATCATCGTCTAGGTTTTGTTTTAATGAATTACCGAATTATGACTGATCCCTTGTGTTCGTGAACAGGAAAATTATTTGATAGTGACGAGAAATAGGTCAGAAGGGTATTGAAATTACATTTCTAAGTAAAGGTCGTAAAATTTTAATAATCACTTGACTGAATTTAAATAAATTTAATTTAAGAAATAAAGCAGAGTTAAAATGGTTTTATTCTTTGATTCTATTTCGATAATTTCAATCCTTCTTATCTGTGAAGTATTCCCGTCCTTTTATTATACATCATAAATTTTTAAAACGATATTATATTAAAACAAATCGTATATAAGACACCGCATAAAAATATACTCAAAAGTATAGAACCCAATCACGCTGCCTTCTACATACATACCCACGCGCCAATCCATTTTTCTCATTTCGCTGTCAAGGCATATTCAAATCTAAATCGAAACTTTATCCTTCCACCGTCCTCCTAAATTGCCAATTCTCTAAAACCTCATGAAAGTCATAATATCCACACAGCCCACACAACCCTTTCACATCCACCCTTCCATTTCTCTCGAAACAAAAAATATTAAAATACATATCCGTAAAAACAAGAAAAAAAAAAGATTTCAACCCGAGTGATGGAAAGACGCAGACACGCACACGCCGGAATCGAATCCTTTCTATTACTCGGGGCGTTTTGCATAAAGGTGTGCAGCCGGCAGCAGCGGCCAAAATGCTTTTTAGAAAAACTGGAAACACAGCGCGCTCCGCGCTTATAAAAACAAACGGCGATCGTAAAGTCCCCACTTTTTGGCCTGCGGAGATAGACCACGCAAATATGTGTGCGCACGCGTGCGCAAAACCCCTTTAATGGATACCCGTGTAAGGGGGGGGGGGAGCGAAAGCGGCGCTCGTGATGGTCTTGCAGCGTTAGAGGCTCTCTCGCGTGAGCGCGAGCCGTTGGGGCCTCGGGGAAGTGAAAATTTCGCTCGTCGTCGGCAACGCGATACAGGCGAAATATCCGGGATGGAAATGGCCTTTTGAAGTGTTTATAATTTGCAGGGTATTAATTAACGGTGTAATGCATTGTTGCGCGATTGAGTTTAATGCGTATTTACATGTATTATTCTGGCCGTTTGGAAATTGGTACCATTGTTCGGCGAGTTCGCGTTATTGACCTGATTTTGGAAAAGTCGGATGTATATATAATGTTTATGTTCAATGACGTTGAATTATAAGTGTAGGCTGTGTGTTTGATTTGAATAAATTTGTCGCATAATAATTATAATGAACAAGCGGGCAGATTGGGTGAATTCATAAAACTATAATACTTAATTTTCGTGTATCACTCAAGGAAAATGAAATTAATGAACAAATTTGTTATTTTAAATTTTTTCGACATAATAATTGTCCATATCGATTTCATATTTTGATAAAGCAATTATTTTCTATTTTAAAATAAAGGTGTATAAGTAATAGGGTAACCGTAAATTAACAAATACGACAAGTAACGTATGTTACATTTAACGTTACATATTAAAATAAGCATATATTTACTCGGCAGTTGTGCAAATGTTATTGTTTGTTAGCATGTGGCTAAACGTATTTACATAAGTGACGGAAGCCCAAAGCTAAACAGTGGCGAAAGAGAGAGACACATAATTTACATGACAAATATGTAAATAGGTAAGCGCACATGAAAGGTGTACTTGCAAGTTGAAAATTTAAACCAACTTCAATTTACGTTGTAGCTAAAGACTTATATTTTTTTAGACTTTAAAAGTCGCCGAGCTGGGAATTCTGCCACCGTCATGGACGTAATTAAACTAGTTCATATAAGCAAAAAGTATCTTCATGCTTCGCGTGAAAAATCCATAAAATACTTCGCGAGTCGCGTTAATAACGCAAAAAATGAAGTTTCAACCAATTATTATAAAACTGTGCTCGACACACCAGCAACTGTTCAAAAACACACAAACTTGGCCCTCGCATTCGCGCGCTGAACAGTGAAAACGAAAGACGGACTCTGGCCTAAAATATTAAACCGCACTTTATTGCGCGAAACGAGAGAGAAAGAGAGAGAGAGGGTATAGAGGAAAAAAAAATCGAAAAATAAGCGGGCAAACAAAAGTTTTAATCGCATCACGTCGTGACAAGTGTACGCGAAAAACCTCCGCGGCACATTTTCCTGCCCACTAAAAAACAAAAACAAAAAAAAAACGACGAGAAAGCTCGGCGAAAGGGAACAATGAGCAAGTATAGAACTTCAAAACTTCCTCGCGCGGCTTCTCTCCGTCTAACAGCGATGAGTGCGAGAGAGAAGCAAAAATTCGAAAGGCCGTGGGAAAAAAAGTTTCATAAAAAAAAGGAAGAGAAGTAGAGGGAGGAAGTAATAGCGAGCGCGCCGGCGAAAACATCGCGCGAGTGTGCAGTAACAGCAGCGGCGGCGCGCGTGTGGCCTCTAGCTCCGGGCGAAAACAAGCCGCAACGCTCGCGAGCGAGAGAGAGAGGGGGGGAAGGAGTCGGAGAAAAGGGTGAAAGCTCCGTTTGCGCGGACAATGGCGCGCGACAATGACAACTAAACTGCGCCGGAACTCGGCGCGACGAATGAGCATCCCTTTCCCTGCCTCGGCGCGACGAAAGGGCTGCGCGCGAAGGAAACTCGCAGGCAGGTACACGCGGAAGTATCTCGACAATCGCTGTGAAGAGTCGCCTGTGTGTGTGTGTGTGTGTATACATGCACGCGAGAGTGGCTACAATCGCGGCCGAAGCGAAACATGTGTATGTGGAAGTACATATCGTATACTATACCCGTGTGTATATATATGAAAGAGAAAGAGAGAGAGAGAGAGAAAAGGGAGCGAAGTGGCGACTTGGAGCGGCTAGCTTTCATCGAAGTTTGCGTATACTTTCGCCACTGCGCCGCCAAGTTTTCCCTCCTCGAACTTTCTTCTTCTGCCACTCCCCTTCGCGTACGTACGTGCATACATACACGTATATACCTATGGATGCATGTATGCGGGAGGTGACGGGACGGTGGCGTTGAAAATTTCATTTCAATCAGCGGGCGACGAGCGGCTAAAAATTTTACTTTGATTTAAAGTCGCTCGCTCGTGTCGCGCGCACGGTAATTTATCGGGATTTGAGTGCGCGCCGGCGCGCGCGACGTATACCAGTCGAACTTCGCGTGATGGATGTTCCGGAATTTCGCGCTTTCGAAAGAGAGAGGGAGAGTAGTGACGGATGCCCAGGCGAACACCTCGTCGGTACTCCCCGTGCGGTGGTTTTACATTTTTCTCTGGGAGAGATCCCGAGGCGATGGATATTTCTGGGGAGGGGCTGCGACTCTTTGGTAGCGAGTGGTGTGGGTCAATGGTTGGTCAGACTGGGAGTGCGGCGTTGGATCTTTTATTAATAATAGAAATTCACTATAGAATGGATAGAAATGTCGATTAATTTTTATATTGCGGATAATATATCGTTTTATTATTTTATAATATTGCCAAATTTTTCTTTGTGATTTCGTGAAAATATCAGACGGAAATTTAATTCAAGGAAAAAGTAAGGTTATAACATGTGTCAACATTCCGTTTTTTTTTTCATTCTTTATAAAGTACCGACCCGTAAATGGAAATTTTATCACAAATCAATATTTTACAACACGACTAAAAACCTTTTTACAAGCTGTTATGAGAAAAGTATCGTGATCCACGAATAAAGCACCTTCCGAGAAATTAAAAGTGGATTTCGACATTACATTTTCAATCGAAATACACAATTTATCAACTAAAATATCAAATGCTAACCAATCACGTAAATATAACAAATAACCACATTTCGATCTTAAACGGAAACTTCAATTTCGCAATTTTACGCTCTTACTTACCACCGACGCTCTAAAATGCATACATTCTCGCATATATCCCTCCTAAAAACTTTGGCCGAATCCTCCGGGCGCGCGCGCCTGCGCTTTTCCCGAGACGCGCGCCGCCCCATGCACCGCGCGATACATAACCGCGAATCGATGCAACCCCGAACCCCCAAAAACAAAAAATAACGCGCGGAAAAATTACCCAGAACTATATCCGCAGCGGGGGAGCTAGGGAAGTTACGCGTTGCGCAGTGCGCGCGCTCGGTGTCGTTCTTTCTCTCTCTCTCTCTCTC